>CATIWF010012671.1:0-21479 GCA_949630135.1 Balakata baccata | reverse complement strand
TTACATAGGATTATGATAAAATGAAGATACAAAGGAGAACGAAGAAAAGGAGATTGTGTCATAAATAAGAAGACTTAGAAATAGGAATTTGATTTTTATTTTTAGGTTGTAATTCATGTATATACCTAGGTAAGACCTAGTTAATCTCTCTTTAGCTCAAGAGTTGACTTTAGTATGTCCATAATCATGTCATATAGTTAATATAACTATCTTTATATATCTATGTGATGAATGTATGATATATAAAAGCATGCAATAATAATATGATGAGACTAAATTAATAAAATCACTCGTTAAATAAATAATTATGTCTTACGCTTTCCATTAATGTGAGAGAATTAGAGTTCTTCTAGAGTTAGAATTGTTGAGTTGCCTCAAGCTCACTCTATAAGAATATATTCAAACCATTGAAATTAGATTTCATGATTAATGGATTGGACTTAACCAATATCATTGATTTGTTGGATTTGCGCCAAGGTCAATGAGTATTGGAGGCGAAGTTGGGTTATTGTACATGAGATGTGCACATATCAAGAGTTGATAGTCCAATGTGTGTGTACATATCAATTAGTTGATAGCATAAGATTCGATAGTTGCATGGAAATGCAATTGGTATGGATTAGATACCTACCAACTAAACTAAGAATGGTTTGTTGAGTTGCCTTAATGTCATTCTTAGCAAATTGGATATCGAGCCACTAGGAGAACTTCCATATAGGTTCTCTTGGGTTCATAGTGAGGGATATGTACTTGTAATAAAATAATGGAAGTTATAATGCAATTTATTAAAAACCTAATAATCATACATTTTCACGTACATTCTACCATGCTCTTTTTACCTCTAGGTTGCTAGAATCAACATCATGTCTACAAGTGTAATTTTGCGATCTTTAATGGAAACAAACAAGCTGGCTGGACCTAATTTCCTAGACTGGCTTAAGAATTTGAGAATAGTTCTCAAATTCGGAAAAATAGGTTATGTCTTAGATGAGCCACTTCCCAATTCCCCTACTGCTGATGCTTCTAAAGAGGTTCAGAAGGCTTACAAGAAGCATCTCGATGATAGTGAGATGTCAAGCTGTATTATGCTTACTACAATGTCATCAGAGTTGCAAAATTAGCATGAGGCTATGGATGCTAACATCATGGTCTATCATCTTTGGGAGCTTTTTGACGACCAAGCATGATCCGAAAGGTTCGAGATCTCTAAGTCGCTCTTCCGCTCCAAGATGATTGATGGAACATCTCTAATGCAATATGCTCTGAAGATGAATAGCTATATTGAGAGGTTGGCCTCCTTGGGATTTGTGATAAACCATGAATTAAGTATAGACTTAATTCTTAGTGGTTTGACTGATAGTTATGCGCATTTTGTTCTTAACTATAGGATGAATCATATTTTCACCACTATTCTTGAGTTGATCAATATGTTCAAGACAATTGAGTCATCTATCAAGAAGGACAGTAAGGTTGTGGTGCTGATGGACTCTTCTATTTCTAAGAAGAAAAACAACAACAACAAGAAGTCCATGAAGCCTAAGAGAGGCTTGGCTAAAAAGAAGACCAAAGAGACTCCCAAAAGAGACTTGCTTCCATTGTGGCAAGGATGGCCATTGGAAGAGGAATTGCAAGGCTTACTTAGAGTCCTTGAAAAAGAAGGCATCTGATGCTCCATCTACTTTAGGTATTTATGTCATTGAGGTTCATATTGTTTCTAATAATAATATATGGGTATTAGATACCGGTTATGGCTCACACATATTCACTGATATGCAGGGCCTAAGGAACAGCAGGTAGCTCAATAAGGGAGAGTCGGACCTGCGCGTTGGAAATGGAGCAAGGGTTGCTACATTAGCTATAGGAACTTATGTATTGACCCTTCCTAGTGGGTTTATTTTAAATTTAGACAATTGCTTTTATGTACCTACTTTAACTAAAAACATTATTTCTGTTTCTAGTTTAAATAAAGATAGTTTCCATTTGGCTTTTAGTAATAATTGTTGTTCTATCATATTGAATGGTATTCTTTATGTTAGTGGTACATTATGCAATGGTATATACATATTAGATATGTCAAATCCAATTTTAAATATCAATGAAAATAAGAGGCATAAACAAGATTTGTTGAAATCATCTTATTTATGGTATTGTCACCTTGGCCATATAAGTGAGAGGTGCATGACTAAGCTACACAATAGTGGTAGTTTAGGGTCATTTGATTATGAATCATATAACACATGTGAATATTACTTATTAGGAAAGATGACAAAATTGCCCTTTAAATGAAAGGGTGAACGTGCTAATGGACTATTAAATTTAATACATTCAGATGTATGTGGTCCAATGTCCACACATGCTAGAGGTGGTTTCATCTACTTCATTACCTGTATCGATGATTACTCACGATTTGGGTATGTGTATCTTATGAGATACAAATCTGAAGCTTTTGAAAAGTTCAAAAAATTCAAAAATGATGTAGAGAAACAACTTGGGAAAAATATTAAAACACTTCGATCTGATAGGGATGGAGAATACTTAAGCCAAAAGTTTCTTGACTATCTTAGGTATAATGGGATATTATTCCAGTAGACTCCACCTTAGACGCCATAACACAATGGAGTGGCTAAAAGGAGAAACTGAACCTTATTGGACATGGTAAGGTTAATGATGAGTTTTGCAAAACTAACTAAATCATTTTGGGGTCATGCACTAGAGACTTCCGTTTATATTTTGAATAGAGTCCCTTCGAAGTCAGTTGATGTTACTCCATATGAGATGTGGAAAAATAAAAGGCCCACACTTTCTTACATGAGAGTTTAGGGTTGTCTTGCTTATACGAAGCGGACAATATTAGATAAGTTGGAAGCTAAATCTGACCGATATCTATTTATGGAATATCCTAAAGCATCATATGGATATCAATTCTACCACCCCTTGGAATAAAAAATGTTTGTTTCAAGACATTCTATTTTTTTGGAGAAAGACTTTCTTCTAAAAGGAGATAGTAGGAGCAAAATTGAACTTAAAGAAGTTCAAGATGCTCAATGAGACGCTGATCAACTGCCTAATCCCAAGCCTGCTACTCATACAAATGAGATAGTAGATCAACCTTCTAAAACACAAGAACTTCATAGGTCAAGTAGGATACGCACTGTTCTAGAGAGATATGAATTTCTCATAAGCGAACAGAATGACGTATTACTCATAGAAGATGATGAGCCTGCAACCTATAGAGAAGTTTTGAATAGTTCAAAGCTTCTCTATAGGTTACAGACAAATGGCTTCAAGTTATGAAGTTAGAAATGAATTCCATGTATGAAAAACAAGTATGGATTTTGGTTGATCCCCCGAAGGGATAAAACTCATAGGGTGCAAATGAGTTTTCAAGAAGAAAACCGATATATATGGTAATGTGGTTACCTATAAAGCTAGATTAGTAGCTAAAGGGTATCGTCAAAGACAAGGAATTGACTATGACGAGACTTTTAGTCCAGTAGCTATGCTTAAATCCATAAGGATACTCCTAGTTATTGCTAGTCATTATGATTATGAGATATGACAAATGAATGTGACGATGACTTTCCTTAATGGAAACCTAACCGATGATGTGTATATGACATAGCCAGAGGGCTTCATATCCAAAGATGGTGAAAAGGTATGTAAGCTTCAAAGATCCATTTATGGATTGAAACAAGCATCCAAGAGTTGGAATATCCAGTTTGATGAGACAATCAAATAGTCTAGTTTCTCACAAAATCTGGATGAGCCTTGAGTATATAAGAAGGTTATTGGGAGTACAATCGTGTTCCTTGTGTTGTATGTAGATGACATACTGCTAATGGGAAACGATGTCTCAGTCTTGCAATCAATCAAAAGCTGGTTATCCAAGAATTTCTCCATGAAAGATGTTGGAGAAACAGCCTACATTTTGGGGATAAGGATCTATAGAGATAGATCTAAAAGGTTGCTTAGTCTTTCACAGTTTGCATTTATAGACAAGGTGCTAAAGAGGTTTAGCATGGAGCAGTCCAAGAGAGGATACATTCCCATGACCCATGGGATTACCCTCTCAAAATCTATGTGTCCAAAGACACAAGATGAGAGGACACGTATGAGTTTGATCCCTTATACTTTGGCCATAGGATCAATCATGTATGTTATGATATGTATAAGACCCAATGTATCATATGCTTTGAGTGTCACAAGCAGAAACCAATCAGACCCTGGTGAGGGTCATTGTGTGGCTGTTAAGAATATCCATAAGTACTTGAATAGGACTAAGGATGTATTCTTAATAAATGAAGATAGAGACCTTGTAGTGAGCGGGTATACCAATGCCAGCTTTCAATTTGACAAGGATGATTCAAAATCCCAGTCAGGTTATGTGTTCACACTTAATGGTAGAGCAGTCAGTTGGAAAAGTTCCAAACAAGAAACGACTGTTGATTCCACAACTGAAGTAGAGTACATAGCAAGAAATTCATCATGGAACTTGGATTGGTTCGTAGCATTTTGTCCAATACAATTGTGTTGTGACAACAATGAAGCCATTGCACAAGCAAAGGAGCCACGGTCTCATTAAAAGTCCAAACACGTATTCAGAAGATACCATTTGATTAGAGAAATCATTGGTTGGAATGATGTAAAAATAGAGAAAGTGCCCAGTGATTAGAATATAGTTGATCCTCTAACTATGCCACTTTCCCAAAGAAAATATGATTCTCATGTACTCGCTTATAGAATTCAATATAAAGACCATTGACTTTAGTGTAAGTGGGAGATTGTTAGAAAAGTACCCTAAAGGCAATTCCTTTAGCACTTATTGTACATGTTTTTTTATATTAATAAAAGGCATTTTCATTAATTTGGTATTCATTTGATATATGAATTGATAGTGATCTTAAATCAATTAATGAAGTCCTTGATACATAACATAGCATGAAAGAAATCATGATGAGATCATGATAGTGAGATTCTTATCATGTATAATTATGTTAGTATCTAAATTATTTCTAGTCATAGGATTAATGAAATGTGCCATTATTAATTCAGATAGACTAGTACATGTTATATTTCTTGATTGGATCAAGCAGTAGATCTCATAATCTGTAAGTATAAGATGTTTAGAGTTAATATATGGATGCTTGCTAAGAGTAGTCAAATATAGTAGATGACCTTCTATGAGATAATCATATAGATATTCTATTCAAATGTCAATGATAGTCTCATCATACCAATGGTGCAAGTATCCTTAGACTTGAGGTACTCAAGGATATCTTGGATACTGATTTTGTACTTTGACTCTATTCCTTGTTATCTTATAGAGGTTGCTCATAGAGTAGTGATTGGGTACAACTTGAGGTATTCGAAGGTAATTGGGTAGCCAATAAAGGATTCACCACTCAGAATAGAGGGAGTGTATACCCATGGCCACTTGTCAGGACATTACTTGGAATCTCTAGCCAGAGTGGAAATGTCATGAAGATGGTCTTCAATAACATGTCTAATAGAGTAATTAGTCTCCAAGACAAAATCCAATATCACTTGGGCTAGTAATCAATCTAGCGGAAGTTAACATATTGTCCATACTCTGAACCGAGTGGGGTATATAATGGTGAAATAATAAATCGCACAGAAATTGTGTATGGAAAGGTTCATAGTCAAACCACTGACTTTCTGGTTAATTGAGGGTCATGATGTGTTGCTAGATACCGCTCATAACTTGCTTAAATTATTTGATAATTTAAGTAGTCATCATAACCGGGAACAAAATGGGTTATACATTTTGGAGATGTAAAAAAATGAGTAAAATGACTTTGGATGAGATCCAAAAATATAAGAGAATTATTTCGAGTCGGTTTGCGGGAAACAATCGCTTGGGGGGGGGGGGGGGGTTGCGCGCTAGTAGGTTGTTGCTCACATATGAGATTTAATTGGCCCTTAATGGCCATAATTTCAATAACCCCTTATTTTTTCCTCTCTTAATTTTTGGTCAATGAAATTGATTTTTTTTTAGATCTAAAAGATCCAAAAAGAATAAAAATTGAAGAGAAAAAATTTTTGGGAGAAGAAAAATTTTTTGGAGACAACAAGAAAAATTAAAGAGTTTAAATTTTTTCTCAAAGGAACATATATAATTGTTAGCACTTTGATGTGTGTTTAAGCCATTTTCTAGTGGTTTCATCCTCTCATTTCGCGTGGATATTGTTAGAGATAATCTGAGACTGAATTGTTGTGGCTTGCTACAACCTAACAAGGCGAAAAGTTGAAGAAAAATCAAGAAACTATAAAGGTATAATTTCTGAATTTTCTTTTGTTAAATTAGTTTTAATTGGCACAAGCTGATTCTCTTATTTCAGGTTTTGAAAAATTTTAATTTTTGCTGCATAATATATATGTAATATATGTTCAAAACTCTTCAAGAGTCGTATATAATTCTTTTAGAATTTTAATTTATTTTTCATTGTTAGATCTTAACATCCTATTATCAATTTTATGTTATACATTGTAGATGTCGTATGATTATTTTAATGTAGTGATACCTTTCGTACATTAAAAAAAAAAAGAACCCTAAAATAACATTTTCTTATCCATGTTAGAGGTGTATTCACCTTCTTCCAATAATTTGATCGGGATCGGGCATACTTACATTGTTTTATATTATGATGACATTGGCCATGATATTGTCGAGGGAGATAAATTTTATGTTTCTTTCATTTTTGTTGAGAGTGTTAATGACAAAGGTTGTTAGCATTTTAAAAAATAGTTTAAGAGGGGCAACATCAGGCACGGATGTAAGGTGGAGGCAATAGGGCACTTGCCCTACAATCTCCCAAAATATTTGCTAACTTTTCTTTTAGTCTTTAAAAATTTTTATTATACATATAGTATTTTTCCCTCACTTAAAAAATTAAAATTATTTTTATATATTCTTTGCAATAAGTTACCAAAAAATATAAAATGAGAAATTACCTTTTAGTCTTTCTTAATTTATTAATTAGTTATTGATTTTTATTATATTAATTTTCTTTTTAGAATACTAATAATTAAATTTTACAAGGACATTACTTGAATAATGTATAAGATTTATTAAAGTTATTCTTTAATTATAAAATTAATAAGACATTTTTTAATGTTTAAAAATCTTGTATTGTTTCTAATGCAATTCATTAAAAAGTAACTTATATTTTTTATTCATCGGTTGTCTTTATATAATTATTAATTTATTGTCTATTGTTCCCTTCAATTTATTCCTATTGTCGTTTGAAAAAATAAAATTTATTCCACTTGAACAAACTTTTTAGATTACCAATAAAAAATACATTTTTTTTTTCAACTTTACTCATGTCTCAATTTTAGAAAAGTGAATTTTATTGAAATAACTATAATTCATTATTACTTTTAGTAAAATCTTATAAGAGAGTAATATTTTATGCCTATAATTATATCTATTAAATAATATTTTTTATCAAATAAAATAATATTTTTAATCTTTATAAAAAAAAACCCCTTAAATAATAGTTAGAATTAAATAAAAGGGATAAATTAAGTCTGCCGCCACTAAAAATTAATTCTAGATCTCTCTCTGGCCTACATAAACCTAATTTATCACATTTAATGGAATAGCTAAAGTCACGTGAAAAGATTTTAGATAGTTTTTCTGTTTGGAGCTAGATTAGGGCTTCTTTTAATTGGCCACCATAAATGTCATAGTTTTAGGCATATTATTTTAGACTTCAATGGCAGCAAATTACTATATCCTCTTAGGTTTGATTAAATATATTAGTTAGTCTCTCTATTTTCGAAAATATATTATACTCTCATATTTAGTTTAATACATTCTATAATCCTTCAATTAATTTTTTTTATTATATATCAACAAAATGTTAAAAATGCCCTTTTTTTTGTCTTAAAAAATACCAAAAAATATCAAATAAATTTTAGTATTATCAACTTGAGACAAAAATATCAAATTTGCTATTTTTTTAATATTGTATTTTTTAAATTAACAAAATGTCAAATTTATAAAAATAAATAAATAAGGAAAGTTTTTGTATTTTTTTAGTTTACTAACAAAATATTCTAGTTGACTTATAGAATATTTTAGTCAAAAGTATATGAAAAGACTAGCTAATATATTTAACTAAATCTGATGGACTTTATAATATATGTCAAAAAATGAAGAAAATAATTAGTATATTCAATTAAACTTTAGAGATGTATTAGTAATTTACCTTAAATAATTGGGGGACTTTGTAGCCTACCTAGTTTCATGGATTGATGTATTGGTAAAGTTTGGTCTGTTGCAGACAAGTGAATGATCTTGCTGAGAGTGAGACAAATTTCTTATTAATTTCTTTAATTTTTGTTTTTATTATTTATGCTCCAAGATGCAATTTTATCACCAAAATTAAGCACTTCTACTGGCACATGTTAATCATATTTAATGGAATAGTTTAAGATGGGCTACGTTGACCTAATTTGAAAAATAGGGTAGTTTAAAGTATCAAAATAAAAAATTAAGGGACTAAAGCTCGAAGAAATGTAAATTATAAGAGCAAAAAATTATATATGTTTTCGCCTATTAAAATACATGTAAAACTTATGTGTAACTATATATGCAGAATAAAAGGTTAATTTCACCAAAGGTCATTTAACTTCGTATTACTTGCCATAAAATAATTTAAACTTTATGTTTCATGAAAATTACTAAACTATTTTTCTTCCCTAAAACTCACTTCTAGTGAATTTGATTGAGTCACCGATCAAAATGTTAATGTGGACAGTAATGTGACACCGGAATCTTGCCATATAAAATGACATGTCAGCACATGTACCTCGCTTCAAATGCCACATTAGATGTCCATGTGGCAGTGCCATGTTGACAGGATTAATTTTATCAGCGGTTACTGAACTTATATCATAATTGCAATTCAATCATGAAAAAAGTTTTATAATAAAAAAAAAATTTGAACTTTTGAGTATAATTAAGAGAAATTGAAAAATGAATTTTCTTTTATGATTAAACTGCAATTTTAGTATAAGTTCAATAACTATTGATGAAATTAATCTTATCCACATGGTACTGTCATATGCATATTTGATGTGGCACTTGAAATAAGGTACATGTACTGACGTGTCATCTTATATAGCAAAATTCTGATGGCACATCACTATTCACGTTAGTTTTCCGGTTGGTGAATTAACCAAATTCATTAGAAGTGACTTTTATAGAGAAAAAATTAATTAACAATTTTTGTAAGAAACAAAATTCAAAATTATTTTGTAATAACTAATACAACGTTAAATAACTATAAGTGAAATTAATCCGCCGAATAAACGGTAAAAAGTAAGTCAATGATAGAAACTTTGATGCAGTTTATTATGTACTAAATGAAATAATATTAATTACAATTGTAAAAGATATTTTATTTATTCAATATTTTATTATTAATTTAATTATTTATTATTAATTTAATTATTTATTATTCAATTTTAAAAAAGAAAAATTATTATTTACTTCATATGTGTGACATATTATATTAGTGCTTCTTGATGTTTAAAATTTATACAATTTACTCTTTTTATTTTATCTCCGTTAAATTTTATAATCTTTCTGTTAAATTTCATCATGTTTAAATTTCATCATTTCACTCTTCATAGGTGAAAGATATTTTATATTTCCACCATGTTTCCATATTTTATGTGCATGCTCACATGTCACATTTATACATATCAATATGTTTTCACATGTTTCTACATCATACTTTAGAATTTGTACATAATTGATATGTAACGGACCAACTAAAATATCAAAGATAGGTTACTATTGATGTGAATAGTATCATCATGGCCACGACAAATATAGTTGGATGTGAATGACACTGGACTAAAGTGTCACGGTCATGACAGTTTTAACATGGTTGTAATGCCGGTTGTTAAAGGTCTTAACTTATGCCTATGATCAAATTTTGACAAAATTCCACTCCTAAACCCTTTCTAAATATATATAGACTTCATTCATGCATTAGAGACAAAAAAAAAAAAGTTATCACAACTCAAATCATTCTCTAAAATGGGGTTACAACCAAGCTCACAACTCAAGATTTACATATGCATTGTACACTCTTTAACATATTTGCCATTTTTTTGCTTATAACCATAATTATATATATTCAAATACTCTAATTAACCTTTCTAACATTTGATCATGTCATTTCATGCTTTCATATTATATAATATCTTATTACTCATACTCTACAACATTATTGCACATAACTTAACATTTACATGCATTTATCACATTTAAAGGACAAATAACAATTTGTAATGTACAAGCCTCTATTAGGAGCTTGACAAAAACTCAACTAAGGGGATATCTACCCTCCTTGTCAGTCTCCTCCCTCTTGTCCTTGTTTTCCTATGATAATATAACCATATATCAAATACTATATCTATGGTAATATAGCAAAAACGTCAAACTAACTCATACTCTCCAAACTATGGTTATTATGCATAATTTCAACTTCATATCATGGTATCTTACTTCCAATAACTTCAAAGAACATAAATGCATACAAAATCCAAACACCTTTCATCTCCCTCAAAGGGTTTCTATCTAAACAACACAATCACCTCATATAACTTCATAAACATAGTAAAGAGATATGTTTCTTTACCTCTTGATGGCAGAAAACACTTTTGTTCATGCAAAGAATCCGTAGGTTCTCTTGTACCAATTTCCTCTCTTCATAATCATAGTAAAGAAATGGTTTTCTTATGTTTCCTTACCTCTTGATGGCAGAAAATGCTTTTGTTCATGGAAGGAATCCGTAGGCACTCTTGCATCAATTTCCTCCTCCAAATTTTCACCAAAATGAATAATTTCTTCAAATCTTGCTTTAATATTATTTTCCCCTTTAGTTTGGTGTTTAATTCACTCAAAAACCATGAAACACCAGTCACATGGGGTTCTTGTGGTTTGCTCTTGGGGTTTGAGGATGGCAAAGTTGGTGAAAATGGTGAAAAGAACGTGGAAAAAGTTCATATACAGACTTTTCAAGTTCGTGAAGAGTTATTGTAGCAACCGACCTTGAACAGTCATGTTTATCCATAAAATTCGACTGTCACGGCCGTGACACCCATTTGTCACAATTATGACACTTTTATTTTGCACAATTATTGATTTATTTTATCCCTTTCTTAATACCGAAGCCAAAATCTACCAATATACATCACATATACCCTGCATAAACCTCTAATATACCAAATTACCCTCATATGTCATGTATTCATATATAATGACTAAGCCCTAGTTATTGGGTATTACACAATTGGCTTAGGCCACAAAGGTATTGTAAAAGAAGTGCTCTAAAAGCAATCACCTTTAACACTATATGTATTCATTTTCATTTATATGAATAAAGGCATCTTTCATTATATCTATGTTTATTTATATGGATTGATTAGATCTTAAATAAGTTAATGAAAGTCCCAGATGCAAAACATAGAATGAAGAAAATCATGATGAGATCATGATGTAAGGTTCCTATCATGTGTGATTATGTTTGCATCTAAACCATCCCTAGCCATAGGATCAATGACATGGGACATTATTGATTCGGACAGGCTAGCACATGTTATACTCCTTGATTGAATCAAGTAGTCGTTCTCATAAGCTGTAAGCATGAAATGTTTAGAGTTAACATGTGGATACTTGTTAGAGTAGTCAAGTATATTGAAGACCTGCTATAAGATTATCACATGGGTATTCTCCACATATGTCAACGATAATCTCTTCATAGCAATGGTGCAAATATTCTTGGATTTGAGGTGCTCAAGGTTATCTTGGATACTAATTTGTGCTTTGACTTCATTCTTTGTTGCCTTTAGGAGAGGTCGCTCATAGAATGGTGATTAGGTATAGCTTGAGGTATTTGAAGATAGTTGGGTAGCTAATAGGTGATTAGGTGCTCCTGTTAGAAGGAGAGCATACCCAAGGCCACTTATCAGGATCATTACTCAAGAAACTTTGGTAAAAGTAGGATTGTCTTGAAGAAGGTCATAGAAGACATAGCTTTAAGAGTAATGAGTTTTAGCAACAAGTACTAAGATCACTTAGACTAGATGTGACGTAGTCAGTCTAGTGGGAGTTGACATTTAGAACATGCTCTGAACCTAGTGGGGTATAGTGAGAGTGAAAAGACGAATTGCACATACATTGTCTATGAGAAAGTTTATAGTCAAACTACTGACTTTCCAGTCAATTAGGGATCATAATATATTGTTAGATACCGCTCATGACTTGCTCAAGATCAAGTGTTGATCTGAGTGGCTAACATAACCGAGAACCTATTGGGTCACACGCATTGAAAGTGCGTAGAGGAAGTAAAATGGGCTTTTGGATTGGATCCAAAATGGAGAGAGAAAAGTTGGTCCAAACAGTTTCCCGCTTGTACCATTCCCGAGTGGGATGAAGTCACTAGCGAGAAAATTTTGCTTACAGTCGGCAATCTATATTGGACTAAAATTACACTAAATCCCAATTGGGACATGGAATGTCACGATCAGGAAATGCCCGATTTGGGCATATCCCGATCGGAAAATATATTTCTTGATCGGGACTAACGTTAAATAAGGAAACCTGATCTGATTTGAGTAAGGGTTCTGAACCCTAAATTCTCAAGGACAAGAAATAGTCTCTTTTCTGGCATTTAGGATTAGTTGCACACTAGAGAACAAAATAGTTTTCATTCTCCCTTTTCTCCATTGCATTCTTCCTTGCTAGCACAAGGGATTGTGCATAACCCATCGCCCTCAGATTTTCTTCATATCCTTTGCATGGACTTCTGTTAGAGGTGATCTAAATGAGGATTATCGTAGTTTGCGACAACACAGTAAAGCGATTAGAAGAACATAACGCTCTAAAGTAAAGGAAATCATCTTCAAACCTTATTTTGGTTAATCACTCATTGCTACATAGGGCGATTTCAACAATTGGGATTCAAAATTTTAATTTTCTGCTACGCCTGTGTATCTGATATTTATGTGAGAATCCTAACAAGTATACCATGTAGCATATTTCTAAGTCATTCAACTGCCTTAGCTACTAAAAACCAAAGCTATAAACTCAGTTGCCATTGTGGAATCATCTATGCAAGTTTGTTTCTTAGAAGCCTAAAAAATTGTACCACCACCAAGCGTAAAGATCCACCTACAAGTTGATGTGATTGTCATTTATAGTGTTAATTATGTGTGTTTAATATGCATGTTGTGTTAGTTTTCTATCAATTTAGTTTCTTTTGATAGTGTTTTGTGCTTGTAGGAGCTAGTGCGAAAATCAAGCATTTTTTAGGCTTTTTGTTGTCAAATTGAGGTCCATGAAGGCTAGAGATGAGGCATGAGAAGTTTGGCATCGGATCCTAGTAATTCACCAGTTGCACGGTCGTGCAAGGTTGCACATACATGTTATTTCCAAATAAGGCATATTATGCACGACTCGTGCATTTCTAGGATGCCAAAATCGAGTTGTAGGAGGCATGACCATGCAAAAAGTCCACACTTGTGCAGCTTCTCCAGGGTGCATATTGTGCACGATCCATGCAACGTCGTGAACTATAGAATTATATTTTAATTGGAGACATGATTTTGGATTATGTGGGCCCATGCTTTATAACTTAACTTCTATTGGTTGTGACCCTTTTTTAACATGTAATTAAGGACCTTAGAGGAGTTTTTTTTTTTTTTGAATAGAATTCTAGGGATTTAACCTAGATATAAAAAGGAAGTTTGGAGGGTTTTTCTTTCTCTCCATTCTCTGCAACATACATTCATTCTTTTGAGATTTTTTAGTGGTGAAAAAGACCTCAAAAGCCATCTTAGCTTGTTTCCAGCAATTCAAGCTTACATACTTAGGAATTTTGCACTTAAGAGTTAAAGTTTGGAGCTTTGGACAACGATGATCAACCATTCGAAGGGGTTCTGAGTGTTGACACTCCAAGGGGTTTTCAATTCCAGTTTTTATTTCTTTTATTACTGTAACCATGTTTAGTTCAAGCATTCTCATCAATTTGACCATAGTGATAGTAATGCTTAGCTAAATCTTTTGTTAGATATTTAGTAGCTACTTAGGATGTAATAACTTCCATATTTTTAATGAAATCATTTTCTTCTTCCAGTTTTGATTGTGTTTCTTTAGTTCTGCTTTGGATATGTGACTGGCCATCATTTATTCGAATTGGAATAATCATCTTAGGGTTTGTTATTAGACAAACAATCTATAACTCAACCTAAAAATTAAATAGGACTTTAGTTATGCCATTAATTTGGGAGATTATTGTTTTAAGGTGAGAGCCCATGAAAGTTGATTTCATTGCGTTTAATTGCATTAGGGAAAGGATTATATGCTAAACATGCCTACTAAAAACCTAATTTGAATCTCATTAGTTTAACTAATAATTTCATTAGCTTTCTTTTATTTAATTGTTCACTATGCCTAGTTTAATTTCAAGACTCAAAAGAACATGAGTAGAATGTGTAGTTGCATGATCGTAATTGTTAGCAACTAATAGTAATTAAGATTTAAGCCAAACCATTCCTTGAGAGATCAACCTTGGGGGTGACTTGCCATTCTTCGATTGGTTAGTGCACTTGCGAGTATTTCATTTGATACACCACTAGTAGAGGCATAATCGTCTCTATCTTTAATCCAACTTGCATCTGAATACCCTTCCATCACTGATAGATAACCATCATAGCTGAAACTATAATCCATAGTTTTCTTAAACTATTTCAAAAGTCTTCTAATTGCAAACCAATGCATATCATTTTGATTACTTGTGTATCTACTCATCTTTTTTTATAGCAAAGACTTTGTCTGGTCTAGTGAATATCATTGCATATACTAAACATCCTATCAACTTGGCATATTCAAGTTTTGATACCACGCTGCCCTAATTTTTGGATAGTTTCAAGCTTGGATCAAGCGGTGTAGAGGCTAGAGTACAATAATAATGATTGAACCTTTTGACAACTTTCTCAATATAATGAGATTGTGAAAGTGATATACTTTTTCCATCTCTCACTATCCAAATGCCAAGGATGAAATTTGCCTCACCTATATCTTTCATTGCAAAATTGCTAGATAGAAATTCTTTAGTTACTTGAACTACTTTAAGATCGGTTCCAAAGATCATGTCATCCACATATAGACAAATTATGACACATTTATTTTCATTATTGAACTTGCTATAAACATATTTATCTTATTCATTAATATTGAATCCATTAGCAAGCACAACCTGATCAAACTTTTGGTACCATTATTTAGGTGCTTGTTTTATTATAAGGATTTAACAAGTCTACACACTTCGTGTTCTTGTCTAAGCAAAACAAACCCTTCGAGTTATTTCATATAATCCTCTTCATCAAGTTCACCATTTAAGAATGCAATCTTGATATCCATTTGGTGAATACCAGCTTATGTATAGCTGCAAGTGCTATTAGCACCAAGAAATTGCTACTAGAGCATAGGTATCAAAATAATCAATACCATGTTTTTGTGTAAAATCTTGTGAAACCAGTCTCAATTTTCTTTTATCTAAGGACCATCAACCTTTCTTTTGGTTTTAAAGATCCATTTGTAGCCGATTGGCTTGCAACCAAGTGGAAGATCCACCAATTTCCATGTATTGTTTCCAATTATGGAATCCATTTCATCATTTATTACTTCTTTCCAGAAAGCAGTATCATGAGATTTCATTACTTCCGCGTATGTCAAAGGATCAGCTTCTATATTATAGTAATGAGACATTTGGGTTATAATTAATTCTCTTCTTCCTTCTACTAGAAACATTTAAAAATCATTACCAAAATCTTTTGCTTTCTGAGCTCTTTTGGTCCTTTGAAGTTCAATGACTTCTTCGCTATCATTATCAATGATATCTTCCCTTTTTCAAGGTCTGAACCATCTCTATGTTCTGCAGTTGGTTTTGAAGCTATATTAATCTATTTTCAACAGAAACAACATCCATTGATTCAATAGTCGTGTTTATTGGCATTAAATCATTAGGCTCAATAACTATGAACTTATAAGCTTCAAAATTTAGTGCATATCCAAGGAAAATGCACTCCACACTCCTTTCACCCAATTTCTTTCTATTGGATTTGGATACTTTCACAATTGCCCTATAACTCTAAACTTTTAAAGAGTTCAAGTTAGGCTTCCTTTTATTTCAAAACTCATAAGGAGTTGTGTTACTCCTTTTACTAGAAATTTGGTTTAAGATAGGGCGAGTTGTTAGCATTGCCTCCCCCCAATAGCTTTGACTAAGGCTTGAATTAGACATCATCGCATTGACCATTTCCATTAGAACATGATTTTTGCATTCAACTACACTATTTTATCGTGGTGTATAGAGGGCTGTAATTTCATGCAAAATTCATGTGTTTTCAAAGTACTTTGGATCATAGTACTCTCTCTCTCTCTATCTGACCTTAACCTTTTGATATAGGTCTCACAATGCAATTCAACTTCAATTTTATACACAACGAAACAATTCACGACATTATCTCTAGAGTGCAACAAATTGACATAGCAACATCTACTATAATCATAAGTGAAAGTCACATAGTTCTTATTACGTATGGTTAGAGTTGCATGCAAATCACTAACACTATATATAAGTTCCAATAATTTTGTTGTTCTTTCTACCTTAGGAAACAAATTTCTAGTAATTTTAGTTAACATGCAAGTTGTGCATTTTCTTCCTAAGTCATTTTTATCAAGATATGACAATAAGTCCAATTTCATCATGTCATTCATTCTTTTGAAATTAACATGCCCAAGTCGATTATGCCACAAAAATAAAGAAGAATCAATAACATAAACTGAATTAGATGTATTATTATTGATATTAGAAAGAGCAATACAATTTAGTTTGAAAAAACCATCACTTAGATAGCATTTACGCACAAACATTCCCCATTTTGACAAAACAAATTTGTCTATCTCAAATACAAGCCTAAAACCATATTTATTCAGCAAGTTACCCAAAACAAGATTCTTCCTTACTTTTGCTATATATAAGGCATTAGTCAATGTTAAAACCTTTTTAGAAGTGAATTTCAACTCCACATTACCAATGCCTTTGACAAGGACAATTGAAGCATTCCTCATGTAAAGAACATTGCCATTAGCAACTGGTTCCATGGTTTTGAAAATTTTTTTATTTTTATAAATGTGGCGTGTAGCTCTTAAATCAATCCACCAAGCTATCTTATCCTTAAGAAGGTTAACATCTAAAACAACTGCAACTGGATAATCATTGTCAATTGCATTAAAGGAGGTAGCTGCCTTTTCTTTTTCTAGCTTCTTATTGAGGAATCAACATTCATTCTTGTAATGCCCTTCTTTCTTGGAAAAGAAACATTGGCCTTTCTTTTTCTTGCTTTTTGGTTGACCATTGCCATTATTTGACATTTTATTTCTAGGCTTGTTTGAAGGATTTTGGGGTTTTCCTTCCTCAACCACATGCACTTTGGATATCTGGCTTTTAAATTCCTTCATATTTTCCTACTTGCGTATTTCAACTTCCACATAAATTTTGTGAGCCAATTCATCAAGAGTTATTTCACCCTTTTCGTGTTTGAGAGTTCTTTTAAACTCTTTCCAAGATGGAGGCAATTCATCAATAATGGATGAAACAATTATGCATGAATCCATATGCATACTGTGTTAAGTAAAGTGAATAAGAATCCTTTCAATTTTAGAAAATTGCTCCATTACAGGCCTATCATCATCCATTTTATAGTTTAAGAAATGAAAGACCAAGAATTTCTTACTTTTTGTATCTTCTTGCATAAACCTAGCCTCAAGTTTGTCTTATAGCTTTGCTATCTTGATTGGATGATAAATGTCAAACAAGGAGTCACACATGGTGTTGAGGATATGTCCCACTTTTGCCTATTTCGGTTTTGAGCTACAATTTCATTATCCTTTTCAGCTAGCTTAGTAGTGTTAAGGACACAGACAACTTGTATTGTTACCAGCATAAAGTGAACACATTTTTGCCATCTTATGAAGTTTCCTCCATCAAACTATTCCAGCTTGATTATCTTCGTTGTTGTAACACTCTCGACTTTCCCACAAGCATTATGACACCCATTTTATTTGGATATATTCATTTTATAAATGTCTTTCACACAAAATACATGCATACATAGGAATTTTAGCGTGAACGTATTCACGAGATAGACTTGACACGGGTCGGTTTATCGCATTAGGAGTAAGTCGTACGTGTTTAATTATAATTGGAATAAGGACACAAGATATTGAAAATGAAATTAAATAAATAATTAAATTTGAAATAAAGGAAATTTGACATAGTTAAATTAAAATAGACAATTTGACTAGATAGTATTTTGGCACTAGGTACATGAAAATATGTAGAGAAAATAATAATAATAATAATTAATTTTATTATTATTTATTTAAATTTATTTAAATATAAAAAAAAGAAAAAAAAAGTTGAGTCGGCAACTTTGAAATAAAAGGTTGTTTTGGCCTTTTTGTCAACCATCAGCCCTTCTTCTTTTCCTCTCCATTTTTCTTCCCAATTTCTTCCTCAAGTTCAGCCAAATTGGTCTTTTGATCAGTAAATATTCCATCCCTTGTATTGATAATGATTTTATGTTGATTGGTTTTGAATTATGGGATGCCAAACAAGCTTGTAATCATCTTTCTAGTCAGTATATTCTGTTTTGATGGCAGAAAATTAAGATCTCGGTTTCTTCATGTTAAATATGATTCTAAAGAAGCACAAACCACCAAACTTGTAGCTTTATATCTTAGATTTAAGACTATATAAATAGTTTTTCATGATTTGGTGTCTGTAGAAAGATATAGGCATCGGATTGGAACTAGTTCCGTTGAAAAACCTAGCTGAATCACTTTCTATTTTGATTTTGTTTCTATATGAAAGAGTCGGTATTTGAGGAAGCTCAAAATATAAAAATTGTAGATATATGTGTTTTCTAGTTGTATAAAAAATTTCAGGACCAGATGATAGGCGGATGTTGAGTTATGGGCAAGAGAGTCATTCTTGTTCCACATTTGAGCTGCCTGCTTAGTGTCCTGGGAAGGTCCAGTCCGTTGTTTGACAATTTTGAGCTCTTATAGACATAATTTGTAAAAGGTCAAAACATCAAAGTTATAGGTACAAGTTTAGCTAAATTTTAGCACAAATTTTACCTCAATATGTTATGTATGTTGTGATTTATAGCCTTTAAAAGTCAGACTGGTATGGATGTCAGCCTTGTTTCTAACCAGTCACAATTACCCTACCATATGAGGACTTTAGAGGTAGAATGAATGAAAGTTGTCAACATAAAAAATGTTCCATTTTAACATATCTATATTTATAAAAATTTTGATATAAATATGACTTAAACGTTGTAAGATATGAAGAAGCAAAATTAGTGTCCCAAAACTGCCTAAGGTAAAAAACAGGGCAGATAACAGAATATGTTTACAAATTACATAAAGTATTCCACAACGGTTCAATTGTCATGAAATTTAGATATATGGTATACCTACATGTTAGCTTTAATTAGAAATAATCATACAAATTGAACTAATATAGAAAAAGTTATAAGCTAATGAGCACATGAAGGTCACACTTCCTTTAGACCAAACATTAGTTAGTGATTCTTAAAATGCATATTTCAATTTGTTTAGGTTTCACTAAGTTTATTTAGCTACCAATTGACCAAGTATACATTCAATTAGGTCCACAGCATATTAGAGAGCCTCAAGGAAGTGAAAGACAATAAGTTAGAGGTTTAGTAGCAAAAGAAAAGGTGAGTTTAATTATCAAACGATTTTTTTGGTATGTGTGATTATTACGTGCTATGTGTAATGTGATTATTACGTGCTACATGTAATGTGACTTGATTTGCTTTATTTGAATTACATGATTGCTATGATATGGCCAATAAGACTGTATTGAATGTAAAGTATATGTTTGGATTACATGTATAGGTTTTCTTTATATAAGGAAAAAGTTGACCGAAATGTATAATGATTATTGCAAATGCATTTGCATATGGACTTAAAAAGGCGTTGTGACTAGCTAAATGGCATTGTAAAGAAAAAGAAGAGGCCTTTGGCCCAAACAAATGTTCAAAATGCAAAAGAAAAGGCCTATGGCCTAACAAATATGCAAAAGCTAGCTAGCAAATGCAAATGTTCACAAGGAAACCCGAGACAGTGTCTGTTTAGCCTGGTCACAACAAAAGAAAATGACATAAGCATAAGTAAATGAATGTTTACATGATTTAATATTATTTATATTCATATGATATTGATGAATAGAATGACGATTACTACTTGTAATTGCGACTAACTTATTACTTTAGAAAGCTTTTGATGATTATTCTCATTGAGTTGCAACTCACCAAATTGTATCATCTTTTAGGCAAAGAAGAGTAATTAGCTCATTTTGGACGTGCGTACCATATAGAGGACATGGATCACAGGTCACCGGCTGAGCCTCACCAATGTCCCTCCTTTCTTGCACTGCACATATGTATAGGAACATGACATTTGTATTTTGGGTTGTGTATCTGTATATGTATAATTTACTAAATATGCAATGATGTGTAAATGAGTATTTGGCTTTAACCTTTCTAACTGAAATAATTGAACATATTGTCTGAATTGTTAACATATATGATATAGTAGGTTTATAATCAAGACATGATGCTTAGCTGAGCTGTCAAATGTTGCAATGTGATAATATTATATGATCCAAAAAAAATTATCCCTCATTATAAACAAGACTATGTCCTATTCTATGCAATAGACGATAACATGATATATGTATAAGTGATATCCACAGGTATAAGGTGTTACAAACGATCCCAACAAGAGGCCCTGGGTATACTCTCCCTCTATCAGGAGCTATGAATCCTCTGTTGGCTACCCAATTACCTTCGAATACATCAAGCTGCACCCAATCACCACCCTATGAGCAACCTCTATCAGGCAACAAGGAGTGGAGTCAAAGCATAGAATCAGTATCCAAGATATCCTTGAGTACCTCAAGTCTAAGGATACATGCACCATTGCTATGATGAGACTATCATTGACATTTGAATAGATAATCCATATGATTGTCTCATAGCAGGTCATCCAATATACTTGACTACTCTTACCAAGCATCCACATGTCAACATTGAACATCTCATGCTCACAGCTTATGAGATCTACTGCTTGATCTAATCAAGGAGTATAACATGTGCTAGTCTATCCAGATCAACAATGTCCCGTCTTGTTAATCTTATGACTAGGGATAATTTAGATACAAACATAATTAAACATGATAGGAATCTCATTATCATGATCCCATCATGATTTCCTTCATGCTATGTTTCATATCATGGACTTTCGTTAACCAGTTTGAGATCTATATCAATTCATA
>CATIWF010012669.1:0-10044 GCA_949630135.1 Balakata baccata | reverse complement strand
TCAAAAAATTGACATTGTATGATAAATACTTGATGTATTTAGATATAATTTATTATTATTATTATTATTATTATTATTATTATTATTATTATTATAAACATTTGATTGTTTACACTTTGATTTTTGTTGATTAGGGATGTAAACGAATCAAACTACTTGTGAGCTATTCAAGCTCGACTGGCAAAATACTTGAATTCGATTCAGAGTTAATCGAGTCGAGCTTGAAATTGAATAGTTTATCGTATCGAGTTCAAGTATCACAACACTCAACTCATAAGTCTCATGAATTTAATAGAACTCAACTATTTTTATTATTTATCAAATTACATTTTTAACATCACTATTTAAATAGTCTAAAAACTCTATATTTTCTTCTTTAGTTTGAGCTGAATAGAGCTTACTTAAGTATATTTTGAGTCAATTTAAGCCGAGTATATTATTTATTAAAATTTTTAGCTAAATCAAATTTTATCGAGTCGAATTCGAGTTGCTCGAATATCTTTCAAAATTAAGTTTTGAATTAACAATTGAAAAAAAATTGATTGATTTCGAGTTTGAGTATTTTAATCAAGTCCAATTCAAACTTAATACTGCATCGATTCGACTCGATTATACTCCTATTGCTGGCTCCCTCTATATTTAATTATGGCTCTGTCCCTATATATATATATATATGTATGTATATATGCATGCAATGCTTTTTCAATTTTATTTATAAATTTTCCCAAAAGATCAACTTATTAAGGTGTAAAAAAAAAACAGAAAAAGAAAAAACAGCCAACAAAAGGAGAGAGCTGAAATTTTCCAACTAGAAAAGCCTCGAAAAAAGAATCTGTTGCTTTAGTGAATATACAAACCCTATCGATCTAGTTTATACTATTTTCCAACAATAATAACTGAAAAAATCGATAAAGCCAAATCAAACAGACCCAATTACATCCAATTTGATTTTCAGTTTCGGATTTTACAAAGCACCAGTTTTGGTAGGGGTAGCTAGGGGTGTTCATGGTCAAATTGGTTAATTTTTTTTTTGTTTTAGGAATCCAATCCAATCCATAAAATAATTAGTAAATCAATTAATGGTTAAAAACTAATCTAACCCAAAAGATTAAATATAATTGGATTGGATTGGATATCAATTTGGATTGGTTTTGCAATTGTTAATCCAATAACTTATTTTAAAGATCTTATTTCTTATAATTGCACTCTAACACCAATTTTCACTTGTATTTTTTCTATCAATTTTAAACTTATCCGGAATCTGGATTTTATTTTATCAATTTGAAATTCTAAACAGAAAAATTATGTTGTAAAATTTTACTCACAGACTTGTCTTAATATATTTTACGTTTCGGTGTAGTCGGCTCACAACTTGCTCATTTGACAAAAAATTATACTTTTACAATTTTGCCCATTTTATTAGTCTTACTCAATAATTTAGTGTTATAAGTCTGTATACTAATTATTTACTTTCTTTGAGTCCGTAATTAGACTATTATTGTATTGGTACTATTTCAATAACAATACACTCAATTTTCGATCATTTTGATTTATTTGATTTTGATTCATATATATCAAATGCTGCCCCACATATGCATATATAATAATTTAAACATGTAATTACTTTTTTAAAAAAAAATTTATCAAAAACTTCAAAAATTAATTTTTTAACAGTAAAAATAATAATTTTTTCCAGTAAAAACGGTAATAAAGATATATTAACTATAAAATCATATAATTTATTTTTAATAATAAAAAATATAAAAAAAGTATTGAAAATTTTTATGTAAACATATTAAAAATGGCTAAAGTAATTTTTCTAAAAATTTTGTAACAAATTTAATAAAAATTTTGAGTAAGAAAAGTAAAAAAAAAATTAAGTTATTTTTTTAATTTATGTATGAGTTTAAATGGGTACCCATTAAATATCATTTTTAATTCCAATACTTGCGATCAAATTATTATTTTAATGTCAATAATTCTAGTAGAAATATATTTAAATGTTTAATAATAATAATAATATATTGAAAAAGCAAACTATAAAACGAGTTTAATTATATTCTAAAAGTAAGTAAAATAAAATGGTCTAATAATTTATATAAAGCAAATAAAGTGACGTGATAATTTTTAATGGTTTGGTGAATAATTTGATAAATTTAACTAAACCAACCCACAAAAAAGTGTTAACATATAATTATTCAACACAGCTTAAATTAATATCATTTGAATACTAGTTTTTTGAATATGGATCAAATTAGGTTGGGTGGATGATAAGGTTAATTGATATTCATAAACAGCCTTAGGGGTAGCAAATGGATGGGATAGGATGTGTATGAGTTGAGTTTAAAAGGATTGGATTATTTGTCACTTATTAATTTATTTATAACTCATTTAATTATTATATGATGCTAATACCCATTTAATCATAATATACCTATTTATCGATAATATATATATATATATAATACATCTAAAAATAATTTATTTTAAAATTTGACCTTTTCTTATTAAATATTTAAAAATATTATAGAAATATATTTTAGTAATTAAATATTTCAAATAATTTATTATTATTATTATTATTTAAAATTTAATCATAATAATTATTATTTTTAATCTCACAATTTTTCTTCATAAAATCGGGCTCTGAATTTTATTTTTTCAATTTAGAACTCTAAACGGATGAATTTAGGCTTAAAATTTCATTTACATATTTATCTTATATATCCTATGCCTCGGTGTTCTTAGCTCACAGCTCGTGTATTGGACTGAAAATTGTAAAATTACGATTTTATCTCTCTTATCAGTCTCACTCGATAGCTTAGCGTTACAAATTTGTATATTAATTGTTCATTTTCTTTGAGTCTATAATTGATCGTATTAACATTGTTTTAAACATAATACTTTTGGTTTTCGGTTGGTTCGACCTATCCAATTTAGATTCATGTAATATGATAGTTTAAACATGTATCTAATAATTTTTTTAAAAAAAATTATATTAAAAATTATTTTTATGAAATATTTAATTTTTTATAGTAAAAATTTAATAATAAATATAAATTAATTGAAAAACCACATAATGTATCTTTTATTAATAAATAATTTAGAAAAAATAACATTAAAAATTTTTAGGAAACATATAAAAAATGGCTAATATGTTCAGCTTTTTCTAAAAACTTTGTAAGCAATCTAATAAAAATAAATTTTACCGTAAAAAATTAAATTTTTATATTGAATTAATCTAATTTTAATAAATTTAAATTATAATTAATTAACCTCACTTATTTTTTAGTTATAATAAATATCTTTTTTCATTCTTCAATTTTATTCTATTTTATAAAACCGGCATATGAATTTTATTTTATCAATTTAGAATTCTAAACAGATGAATTTTGATATAAAATTTTATCTACATACTTATTTTAATATGTTTTACATTCCGGCGTTCTCGACTCACAACTAGCATATTGGAATAAAAATCGTAAAATTACAAATTTACTCCTATTATTTGTCTCACTTGATAGCTTAGTATTACAAGTTTATATATTAATTTTTCTTTTTCTTTGAGTTTATAGTTAGATTCTGATCGTATCGGCACTATTTCAAACACAATACATTCGGTTTTCTATTGGCTTTGCTTATAGTTTTGATCACATCAGTACTTTGAACAAATGGATTCGACAGTGTAAATGTATAATTATTAAATTTTTTTAAAAAAATTATATCTAAAACTTTTAAAAAATTAATTTTTGGCTATAAAAATTGATGATTTGTTATAGTAAAAAAATGTAATAAATATATATTATCTACAAAATTAATAAATTTATTTTTAAAAAATAACAATAAAAAAATTTTTTTGCAAACAAATAAAAATTACTCATATTTTCAATAGTTTTTACAAAATAAGAAATTTAATAAAAAATTAAAGTAAAAAAATTAAGGTTTTTTTTTTTAAATATAAATGGATTTAAATAAGTATCTATATATATATATACAACTCCAACTCACTCATATATTAGTGTGTCAAAATAGATTGAATCCATTTACATTTGAACTACACATTTATGATTTATATTATTATTTAAATGGATTGATATGAGTTAGATAAATGGGTATGTTAATAACAAGCAGCAAATTGCAAAGAGAATACTTGGGATAAAATGAATTTTTAATACCAAAATTTTAGCATTGGTATCAAAATGGTACAAAATCTTCTTTTTGTATCAATTTAGTATCCAATTTTTGAAATTTTTGTTTCAAATGAATGTATCAATAATATTTCCAATAAAATTTAGCTGACGTAGATTTTAAAATTTGACGTGTTATAATACGTTACATGCCATTTGAGATAAAAATATTACATATTACTAATTTATATAAATAAAAACCAAAAATACCCCCTCTTGAAAATCACTATCTAGGAACGAAGACCCCTTATGTTGGAGGTGAAATTTTGGGGTAAAATCTCTAACCAAAGTCACTGTGATTTTCAATATAGTCTCCTTCTCATTTGTTTCATTTCTTAATTTAAATAGGGTGATTTTGGTCTTTAGATACATAACTTGGCATTACATAATATTTTTATCAAAAATGACACATAACACGTCAAATTCCAATATCCACGATAAATGAATTCTAATAAAAATATTGTTGATATCTTCGTTTGAAGCAAAATTATAAAAATTAACACATCAAATTTCAATATCCATATTAAATGAATTCCAATAAAAATATTGTTGATATTTTCGTTTAAAGCAAAATTATAAAAATTAATACATCAAATTTCAATATCCACAATAAATGAATTCCAATGAAAATATTGTTGATATTTTCGTTTCAAGTAAAATTATAAAAATTTGATACTAAATTGATTATAAAGAAGATTTAGTAACATTTCAAAACAAATGCCAAAATTTTGGTTCTAACAATTTATTTTACCTAGAATACTTGGAAGCATTATGCTCAATCATGTCTTATACTTGAGAGCGACATAAACTGCAATGCAATGCTTCAGCGATCGAACCGAAGAATTCTTACAATGTAACACTTACATCATCCCCTCGATTCTACCACATGTTCACTTTTATTTTGTATACAGCCAAATTCTTTTGGAAATTCCGGCGCCTTTCACTGTCAAATTACATTAATTTCTATGTCGTTTTCGATTTCGCTTCCTGCTGTTTCTTCTTTCTTAATCATATATATATATATATATATATATATATCTCACTACATTCAATATTTCTCATTCCAGGAAATTAAATTAACAAAAATATTTAATTCATTAATTAATCACAAAGCCATCATGGTAATGGCTGAAAGTTTTCCTTCTGTGAGCAAATGTGCATCCATTGGCAGAGAAAAGCACACTGTGGTCGCTGACATGGATGGGACACTGCTTATAGGGCGGAGCTCCTTCCCCTATTTTGCTTTAATAGCCTTCGAGGCTGGTGGAGTTTTTAGGCTTCTGTTTTTGCTTTTAGCCGCACCATTAGCAGGATTGCTTTATTACCTGGTTTCAGAATCTGCTGGAATTCAAGTTCTAGTATTTGGTTCATTTGCTGGCTTGAGAGTATCGGACATTGAATCAGTGGCACGTGCGGTGCTGCCCAAGTTCTATTCCAGCGATCTTCATCCTGAAACATGGCGTGTGTTCTCTTCTTGTGGGAAACGGTGCGTTCTCACGGCGAATCCGAGGATTATGGTGGAAGCATTTTTGAAGGATTTTTTGGGAGCTGATTTGGTATTGGGTACTGAAATATCAAGTTATAAAGGTAGAGCTACTGGTTTCGTTCGTAGTCCCGGCGTGCTTGTGGGCAATAACAAGGCTAACGCTCTTCAAAAGGCTTTTGGTGACTCAAAACCAGAGATCGGCCTTGGCGATAGGCACACTGACGCTGCTTTTATGTCTATGTGCCAGGTTAGCTTTACTAACACAAACCCCAACAAGTGACTGTATATGTGTGTGTGTGAGAGAGAGAGATGAATATAATTTGATGATTACTGAGAATAAATATGCATAATACAGGAGGGTTACCTTGTGCCACCGATGCCAGAAGTAAAGGCAGTGACAAGTGACAAGCTACCAAAACCCATCGTCTTCCATGACGGAAGGCTAGTTCAGAAGCCAACACCATTAATGGCACTTCTCATTATTCTCTGGATTCCCATAGGCTTCATTCTAGCTTGCTTGAGAATCGCAGCTGGCTCACTTCTGCCCATGAAAATGGTGTACTATGCCTTCTTAGCACTCGGTGTTCGTGTGACAGTAAAGGGCAATCCTCCTCCCCCACCCAAAAAATCAATAGGCCAATCTGGGGTCCTCTTTGTTTGCTCCCACCGAACTCTACTGGACCCAATATTTCTCTCCACCGCCCTCGGCCGCTCAATTGCAGCTGTCACCTACTCAGTTTCTCGCCTATCAGAAATCATCTCACCCATCAAAACTGTTAGACTCAGCCGTGACCGAGCCACAGACGCATCAATGATCAAGAAATTGCTAGAAGAAGGAGACTTAGCCATCTGCCCTGAAGGAACCACCTGTAGGGAACCATTTCTGTTGAGGTTTTCGGCTTTGTTCGCGGAATTAACTGATCAAATAGTGCCAGTGGCAATGGTGAACAGAATGAGCATGTTCCATGGAACCACAGCAAGAGGGTGGAAAGGGATGGATCCATTTTACTTCTTTATGAACCCAAGCCCAGCATATGAAATACATTTCTTGAGCAAGCTGCCTCAGGAGTTGACTTGCAGTTCAGGAAAGTCAAGCCATGAAGTAGCCAATTACATACAGAGGGTGATTGCTGCTACTCTTTCCTATGAATGCACTGCTTTTACTAGGAAAGACAAGTACAGGGCTCTTGCTGGAAATGATGGCACTGTGGTTGAAAAACCTAAGCTCAAACCCAACAAAGTCATGGGTTGTTAATTTCAGTTTTTGATTGTATTTCCTTTAATTGGGTCCAAAGTAATTGGTTTAAGTTATTTGTTTCAGTCAGACTGCTTGTATCTTTCACCCTTTTTTACCACTCCAAATAGCAAGAAATGAATCCTTCTTCTTCCAATTAGTTTCAAATTATACTGTATATTAATCATGTCTGTTAGAAATAATACTTCGAAATAAATGGACAAAATTTATATATCATAATTCAAAAGGAACACTCCCATTTTGCTTGGGATAGATTTATATATATATATATATATATATATATATATATAGATTTATATATATATATATATTATGTGATTATATAAATATTTTTTTTTACACTCTAATTGGGAACTTTGCCATGGGAAGAGAAAAATAAGAAGGTAAAATAATTTTTATTTTTCTTCTTTATTTTCCTCATTTGTGTTTGGATTGAAATAAAATAAAGAATGATATAAAGAAAAATAAAAATTATTTTCTTTTATTGTGTTTGAATAGAAGTAAAATAAGAAGGAAGAAGAAAGTAAATAATATCACAAATTTATTATTTTACTCTTTATTTCAGAAAAAAAAAAGTAAATAGAAGATAAAAATGTCATTTAATGTTGAATAGTGTAATTTTCCTCTCAATCCTCTCCATTTAAGAGAGAAAGGGAAGAGAGAAAAATAATCCCTTCACTATTTTTCCTCTTTTTCCAAATAATGAAAAATTAAAATTCTCCCCTATTTTCCTTTCATGTTTTCCCCTCTTCCAAATAAGGTTTAATGATTTCACACCTTGAAATGTGAAGAATAAATGCTTATTTTTCAAATATCGGCAAATCTGGATTCTCACTGAATAGATTTATTAAAGGTGTAAACTATTTTTTTTTTTTCCAAATTTTAAAGGTTCTTCATATTTATGACTTGAATTTAAGATCTAATTAAGAAAAAATAATTTTATCATTTTATCTCACTTTTATCTATAAAGACTTGTTTTTTCAAAATAATATTGTGCTCGTAATATTATAAACTTAAGTTATACTTAGCTCCTTAAAAATGTTCTTTTTTACTATTTAGCTCAATATCCTAGTTTTTGGTTAATTTAGTTACTAGAATTCTTTTTTTGGTTTATCTTGTACCATGTTCAATTTTTAAAACGTACATAGAATCTCCCCTAATGTTGATATAATAAAAAAAATGTTTGATTTCATTAATAGTATAATATCAACAACAAAGAGCTATATGTTTGATTTCTTACTAAGAATTGGACAAGTAGTAAAATGGATAAAAAAAATGAAGTTTAAACTAAACTAAATAGATCAAAAGTCATTGCAGAAAATTAAATAACAAAAACAATTATATTTAGAGACTGGATATGACTTACCCAATATTATATTGTTAAATAGTCTCTTACACCGTTAATAAATTCAAATTATGGATAGTATTTTGTCTATATATATATTATTAAGACCAAACATTTTCTCTTTTTCCATTCTCCTTTTCTCTTCTTCATCTATGAAATGCCATTTGGGTTTGCTACTATGTAAATTAATTTTAATTTTAATTTTAATGAATTTCCAAAACATATGAAAAATCTGGAATGTCGTTCGTGTTAATCACAGAGTGGATATATTGGGTCCTCAGGCCTCTCATCAATGAACTGGTGAAGATAATTTTGGTTCTGTTTCTTGGTCATTCAAGTTCAAGAAAGAGCTTCTTGGCCCACCTTCACAAATTTCGGAGCTGACTTTGTAACGCTAAAAGGGGTTTTGTTAGTTTGGACAATAACCAAAGGATATTCTTAGTTAACGGTACTTACTAAAACTATTTACTAGGTATTTTTTTAATAAAATTTTAGATTTAAGATGGTTTTCGATGGATAAAACAGTTCAAGTGGCGCACCTCAGTTCAACTGGTGCACGTCCTCACATGGCACGCTATACTATATGCATCACTTAGACTGACGTACTCTTTTTTCTTTATTGAAATAGTTTTAGTATTTTTTTTGCAATGAAACATTTTCGATTGAGATTAGAATATCTAATTTTTTTAACTTATTATTTATAATTAAAATGTTAGTATTAAATGTTAGAAATTTTGAATTTATGCATTTTTATGATATATTGTAAGAAGTTTGATTTAATTGAATTTTTACTTTTCTTTAAAAAAAATTAATCATAAATTAATAAATACATTTAATTAACAAAAATAATAATATCATAATATAACAAATAACACATGCATGAGGTTAACGTGAATGAGTGGCCAACTTAATAAATTTTTTTTTAAAAAAAAGGATGGGGCACTAAGTGCACGACATCCCAACTCGCGCTTTACCCTCCACGTTATCTAAAACCATAATAAATTTGTAAATAGTTTTGAAACAACTATAAATCTGAAATTTTATGAAAAAATATCATAAAATGGTAAATAGTTTGAATAAGTACCACAAACTAAGAAATATCACATAACCACAAAGTTGGGGCCAAAAAATACTTCTCCCAATATTTTTTTTTACCAATTTTTATTTAATATACATTAAAATACAAATATTTTAATATATTTAGAATAATTCGTTACAAAATAAGTTGAGATAAATAGTATAACTGGCTGTGATATGCGGAAATTGTTGATTATTTGCTCATTAGTTATCAGGATAATCATTTGTCTTTTTGTTTTTATAAGGTATTTTTTTTGTTTTAATATTTTTAAGAGGATAAGAGGCCCAAAAAGTTGAAGAAAGGAGTCAATCGCCCTAAAATTAAGCCCTTAAATATGGCAAATAATTTAGCATTTTTACTTTGGGTTTTTCTCTAGTCATGATTAAAATAATAGCCCGAGATTTCCCAAGAAAATGAAAAGAAAAGAAGGCTCGTGAGTCATGAGTCTTGAGGTTCTAAAGAAAACTGACAATTGTAAGATCCTTCTTGAAGTTGAAAATTTTTTAAAAAGAACAGCAACCCTCTCCTCTCGTTTCTGAAACATAGAAGCTTTTATAAGTATTATTAAGACCAACACTAATCTAAGAACATGGGAGATACAAAACCTGTTCCTTACACACAAACATGTGCCTTGCCATTGGACTGCCCCCATAATATCTTATTTAATCAACTACCACATCTATGTTTTTTTTT
>CATIWF010012648.1:0-18423 GCA_949630135.1 Balakata baccata | reverse complement strand
GGATTATCTTTTTCCAAATTAAAAGCAACCGTTCTTTATTTGCTTAAAATTAGGCAAGTAAAATACATGACAACTCACAAAGGGATAAAATAAGACAGATGGAATTTTCGTGTTTTTTGGTTATTTATTTTAATTTTTTTTTCAAAATTTATATATATTGAATTTACTACTGCTAATGATTTTTGGAGAATAAAAAAAATGATAAAAATCTTTAATGCACGCAAAAATAATAGTTATGGGCTTATTTAATACTCTAATTTTGATAGATTCGTTTAAATATATATCAAATTTAAAATTAATTTATAAGAAACTTTTTTATAAATGAATTTATTTATTTTATAATTAGTTAAAAAACATTTTTTAATTTCAATTGAGGGTCTAAATTAGTATAAGAGAAATCAATAATTAATTTAATTATACATATTTATAAAACAATGGGCCGAATAGTAATTTTTTTTAAGAAGCAAAAAAAAAAAAAAAAGAACTTAATTAATTAGAATAATAAACACCCAAGGAAAATTATAAGAACTATCAAATTAACTTTCTAAACCAGGAGCAAAGCAATAATTAATTAATTAATGAATTCTTATCCCATAAATCTCTCAAACTTATTGGTTTTCACTTTTTCTCCAAAAACAGAACTCCATTCGTTAGTCCATCTATAAATACGTTCTTCACCCTTTCCTCAATCTCATCCATTCTTCTTTTTCATTTCTCTCTGTTTCTTTTCTCTTTCTGCCGGCCATGGCTGCGGCCAAGTTTCTTGCCGTTTTCGCCGTATTTGCGTTAGTTTTCTTGTTAAACGACAATGGCGTAGAAGGATCTCATAAGATTTTCCATGCTTATCAGAATCTTCAAGCCGCTTCTGTTAAACAAGTCCATAGAACTGGCTATCACTTTCAGCCTCCCCAGAATTGGATCAACGGTATATATATTCTTTCTCTTCATTATTATTTATGCACAAATCGATATTTTTGCTGTATTTTTTTCAAGTTTCCTTCTTTTTTTCCCCCTTCTTTCTGCTCGTGAAATTTTTTTTTCTGGGTCTAAGAAATTGGAGTCGCAATTTCGTTGTGTTTTCCTCGTCCCTTCCTTTTTATGACTTTTCTCATTTATTTTTCAAATATATTTTCCTTGGTCAGATTGATACCATCTAAGTTGACCGATACAAATCTTTATTAATTTTTATTAGTGTCACACATCTTGTTTCTTATTAGCTTTTATCATCCAATCTTGCACGTCTTATATGGCAATAGCACATTAGAAATAGGTATAGATCAAGGCCACGTCCATTGTACCATAACCTCATATTAATCTGAATTCGCACCGGTCAGACTCAGTTTCGATATCTTAAGCCCTACCCTACAATAACATTATTGCCCTAGTTAATGCTGTTGAGTTCAAAATATAAATATACATAGTTTTTAGAAATGATAAATTTTATTTGTTAGGTAATTAGCATTACTAAAATATATCTCTCATCCTGTTTTATCAAATATATATACAGCCATAGAATAAGATCTATTTTTCAAAAAATTAGGTCAGATCCCATTGGAAATATGCTTAATTAGTCAAGAAACCTTGTAAAAAAAAAAAAATTCAAAGTAGAGTACAAGAAAGTGGATATTTAATGCTGCCATTCATGAAGGAAGAAGACTTCATATGAGTCTACTGCAAAATATACAGACAAAAAACAAATGTCAAGCTATATTAAATTCAGTATTGTGAAGTGCAAAGGGCCAAATTATCTATTTCCACAAATGGGTTGAATCCCACCTTTATAAATATAATCATTTTTATTCCCTGCATATTGGCAGAATAGGCTTTGGATTTCCCAAACCTTATGGGTCCCATTGGGTACAACCACAATGTGTATTCAATGCCTTACGAATTTGTTTTATTTATTGAAGTTTGATTATTGATTTTTTGGGTTCATTTTTTCGGTTTTTTGTTAAAATATTTTTAAAATATTTTTTTGGAGATGTGTTTTCTGATTTCAAATTAAGTGTTGTACCTATTTTTGACTATTGGTCGACTCAAAAATAGAGATGGATGCAATTGATCAGTAGCTACAAAAAGCAAATGCCCTTTTCCTATTTGATCCATTAAATTAAGTAGGATCCAGAAATTCATAGGATGCAATGGATTTATTTCAGAAAAAAGATCTTACTTCCATTAATGGATGAGATTGTAAAACCTTTTTCTTCAACCTTTTTTTTTCCTGCACAAACGTGTGTTAAATAACTCTAGTCATGTCAAAATAAAATATTAAATTAAATTACATTATTCATGTGATGCATTTAGCATTTCTATTGATTTGTCAAGTATTTTTGAAGAAAAACAATGAAGAAATTCGATTCACACGGCGTTTTTTTTTTTCGTATATATCATGCATATTTGTTTTGTATTATTATTTTTAATTGGGTTGTCTTTACATAATTAGTATTAATTGAATTTGGATTTAAATCTGCAGCTGTCAATTTCTGGAACTAAAAAGCTAGATTTCATGAAAATTGTCTGATATGACGCGATGCTTGCGTGACTTATCAAGTGCCTATTAGGCCTTTTTTGATGAAATAATAATAATAATAATAATAATAATAATAATAATAATAATAATAATAATAATAATAATAAGAGAAACGTCACAAACATTTTCTTATACATTGTCAACCGTATACTTATGTGTTTTTTAAATTATTTGTAAAATATTATTATTTTTATATTAAAAGCTTTCTCTCATTAATGAAAAAAAAATGTATGAAGAAGTGTTCAGTAAAAAAATAAAAAAATAAGAAAATAAAATACCTTTGAAGCTATAGTGGGTGGGCAATGAAAGGTATTGTTGTTGATGTAAAAATCATTCATAGCCCTACAAAAAATATGCAAAATGTAATAAAAGAGAGGAGTTATGTTTGCAATAAAATGGGCAATTAAAATCTTCACAATAGGACCACCTGTTTAGGGTTTGTGGTCCTTTGTCATCCACCTTCTGAGTAGTCTATTGGTTGGCCTACTTATTGCTTGCTTAATGTGATTTTACGTTTGTTCATTGTCCTTTCTTTGCTAGCCGCATGTATTCACATTCACTACTCTTTTCGTACAGATATCATATATTAAGTGTTGAATAATTATTTATTGTGCTAATCAATTGTATTTTTTTTAATAACATATGTTATTTATATGAAATGTTTTTATCTATTAGGAAGTCTCCATCCACTAAACAAAAATTTTCTTTCACATGCCATAAAAGTGTTAAAATTCGAGATTTTGACCAGTTCTGAATACAAATTAATTAAGCCGTTACAATCAAAGCCACCTAATGATTTACAAATTAAAGTTAAAAGTGTTTCTCTTTCTCTCTCGATATATATATGGAGTTATCTGTTTACTGGCCATTTATTATGTTCTCATGAAATAGATGGAACAAAGAAAAGGTATATTCAGTCAGTTGAAGAAGCATTCCTCATATGATTCTCTTTATTAACTTCTAGCGTTCTCTATTTGATTGATAAAGAATCTCCACTTTGAACATAGTAGATTAAAGAATGTTGACTGCCTATGCCACTTGAATTGGTTATTCTATGCACTCTATTACTTCCAATGACTAATCACTAACTTGTATTTTCATTTTCTCTTGTCTATGTCATGCTTTGGCTGCATTTGCCGGACGAATCTAAATTTCAATAGATCCAAATGGTGAGTCAGAAACTTTAAAAATAATTTATTTTTCATGGGTATTGTTATAAATTTCTCTTATTTTGAATATTCTAATTTTGCATTTTGGTGAGCAGGGCCTATGTACTTCAATGGGATATACCATCTTTTCTACCAATACAACCCAAAAGGTGCAGTTTGGGGAAATATTGTTTGGGCTCATTCTGTATCGAAGGATTTGATCAACTGGGAGGCCCTTGACCCAGCTATCTACCCTTCCGAATGGTTCGATCAAAACGGATGTTGGTCCGGGTCGGCTACTGTCCTACCGGACAATAAACCCGTGATCATGTACACCGGAATTGACCCGAATAATCGCCAGATCCAAAACTATGCAGTACCCAAAAACTTGTCTGATCCATATCTCCGGGAGTGGGTCAAACCGAAGGACAACCCATTTGTGAATCCAGGTCCAGGTATGAATGCCAGCGCCTTCCGAGACCCGACCACAGCTTGGAAGGCTGGTGAGCATTGGCATATCTTGGTGGGCAGTAAAAGGAGGCATAGAGGGATGGCATTTTTGTACCGGAGCAGGGATTTTAAGCGTTGGACAAAGGGCCAGCACCCATTACATTCGGCTGCGAAAACGGGTATGTGGGAATGCCCGGATTTCTTCCCGGTGTCGAAACTGAACCAGAATGGATTGGATACTTCAGTTAATGGGCAGGATGTGAAACATGTGCTCAAGGTTAGCTTAGACTTGACAAGATATGAATACTACACAGTGGGTACTTATGATCAAGAAAAGGCTAAATACATTCCTGATAATACTTCAGTGGATGGGTGGGCTGGGCTTAGATTTGACTATGGCAACTTCTATGCCTCTAAGACTTTCTTTGACCCAAGCAAGAACCGTAGGATTCTTTGGGGTTGGGCTAATGAATCTGATAGTGTTGATGATGATAAGGAGAAAGGATGGGCTGGAATTCAGGCTATTCCTAGAAAAATATGGCTGGATTCAAGTGGGAAACAAGTGATTCAATGGCCTATTGAAGAATTGGAGAGTCTAAGAGGGCACAAAGTTGAATTGAGCAATCAAAAGCTCAACAAGGGAGAACATGTTGAAGTTAAAGGCATTACTCCTGCTCAGGTTTGCCATTCTTCCCGAATGATTTTTTATTTTTCAAAAAGAAATAAGCTTAATGATAATTGGGTAATTTATAAGTTATAACAATGTTGGCAGGCTGATGTTGATGTCACCTTCTCATTTGTAAGCCTAGAGAAAGCAGAACCATTTGACCCAAAATGGGCTGATCTTCCTGCACAAGATGTTTGTGCCCAGAAGGGATCTACGGTTGAGGGTGGTCTGGGGCCATTCGGGCTTTTGACTTTAGCCTCTGAAAAACATGAAGAGTATACTCCTGTTTTCTTTAGAGTTTTCAAAGCAGAAAACAAACATCTAGTTCTCCTATGCTCTGATGCCAGAAGGTTTGCTTTCTTTTCAAAATTACATATATAAACTTCCATACTAACTCATAATACTCTCTTTTATCACCTTCTAATTTGATTTTCCTTTTTGTCTCTTCTCTTAATAGCTCTTCCTTGGGGAAAAACCTATACACACCATCTTTTGCTGGCTTTGTCGATGTGGATTTAGCAGACAAGAAACTCTCACTTAGAAGTTTGGTATACCTCTTTCCTTAATTATCCGACAGTTTTGATATTCTTTTTAAACACCCTTTTAACTGAATATTAACTATATATTGATAGAAATACTAAAGCAAAAAAATTTTGTTTGAAAAATGAATCAGATTGATCACTCAGTGGTGGAAAGTTTTGGAGCTGGCGGGAAAACTGTGATACTATCAAGAGTATATCCAACGCTTGCGCTGTTCGAAAATGCACACTTGCATGTATTCAACAATGGGTCAGAGACAATCACAGTGGAGAAATTGAATGCCTGGACCATTACTAAACCTGTAATGAACACACCACTTAGGGGTTGAGAAATTTTGAACCAACCATTATTTATTGCTTCCATCGGAAAATTTGAGTTAGGGTTTTAAATAAGGATCTTCATCCTTTTACGTTATGTTCTCTATCGGTTCAAATTTTTCTGTCCTTTAAGGAATGATATCTCAGTAGTTTTCTCAATTTATGCTTTTGTTTGCACCATATTTTTGCTATAGGCTCGTTTGGATGAAGTCCAAACCCATGACAAAAATTAAAACCTAAGATCCATATAAGTAATCAGAATTCATATCCATAAGGAGTCAGTTACTTGGTTTGGCATCAGTTACTTGGCAGAAATGGTAAAAGATGATATCCTTAGAGAATATAAGCAGTTAAAGAAAGGTAGAAAAATGTTGAACTAACTATAAAAACGTGGTGTACTAGAAATAGTTGAAGAGAAGGTGGCAGAGAGTGGAGAACGTGTTCAATAGTTATTTTGTCATTACTGCTATAAAAAGGGAAGGCAGCTACAAGACCAACCAACAATCAACAACACTTAGCAAATCTTTCAATTTTAGTCAATCCCTAACAAATTTTATTTCAGCATTAGTTTTGTTATAGTCTTAGTTCCAGTTATTTCAATTTTATTGTAACTCATTAGTGTCTTTCCATCAGTAAAACTTTTGTCTTTAGCATTTGATTTTCATTCAATATTCAGTTTCTTCAATTGCTTAATTTACTCGTTTGTTTTTCTAAGTTTAATCTTCATTTATTGTCAATACATTTTGCTCAAAATTTCCAATTTCACTAGTAATCAGATTCAGGTGTATTGTCAAGGAAATTTAAGGATCTACAGTTTTTTTTATTAGAAATCAAGGCGCAATCTTTACATCTAGTTTGGAAATATTTTAATTTCCTAGCACGCTCGCACTTTCACAACTTTTTTTTTCTGCAGCAAACAACTTTATATATGTAACAATTAATTTCCTATACATTAAGATTATTATATTTATTTATTATTGAATAATAATTTGGATTTCTAAGTACAGATAAATCCAAAATGATATGACAAATTTTGAGAAGAGTTTTGCTTGGTGCCAAGTTAAGGAATTGCTAGAAACCCATCAAAAGTGCTTATTTAAGTCTGGTTCTTCTTATTAGGAAAAAAATCAATCATGGCCAATGTGCATAGATTACTGATTTCTCAATAAGATAGCTATTCTGGATAAATTTCCAATTCCAGTGGTTGATGAATTGCTAGATGAACTTCACGGGGCATGTTACTTCACAAAGTTAGATCTAAACTCGAATTATTATCAAATCTGCATGACGTTGATAGATATCGAGAAGATGGCTTTTCATACCTATGATAGCAATTACGAATTTCTAGTCATGTCATTCGGCCCTACCAACGTCCCATCGATATTCCAGTCAGTCATGAAAAACATCTTTCAACCCTTATTACAGAAGTATGTTCTAGTTTCTTAGAGACACTAAGGGAGGCAGCACAAGAATTATATGGGCCTGGCCTTAGACAAATTAGTCCCTCCAAGTTTCACAAACCCTATCCAAATATGATTGATAGGGAAAATCCTTACCCAAGGGATACAGAATACTGGACTTCACACTTTTCTTTGGTGAGGATGGGCAATCCACATTAGATCACATTGTCAGGTTCACTGTGCAGTGCGGTGAGTTAGCTAACTATGAGAATTTTCCATGCTACAAACTCAGGTTGTTTCCTAACTTTTTAACTAGTACGACTTTCACTTGGCACAATACACTCGCTAGAAATTCCACACTAACATGGTAGGAAATGGAGAGACAGTTTCATACTCAATTCTACACAGCCAAACTAGATGTTTGCATTACATAACTCTTTAGAGTAACTTAAAAAAATGGAGACAACAAACCTTTTCATTGCAAGGTTTAAGAAGATGGGGAATCGGTGCAAGATCCACTTGTCGGAGACAGAATATGCGAAAATGGCCTAGAGAGGCCTTGACATAGAGTTGAGGATGAAGTTCCAGGGGATGGAGTTCAGGGACTTTTATGAGATGACTGCCAAGGTCTCTAAATATGAAGAACTTCTTAGGGAGGAAAACCACAGAAGGAAGACAGCTCTAGGACATATTGCCAAAAGGTAATACTTGAGGTTATTAAAGCTTATTTAATTAACACTGGTTCCTATGTGTGTCCTGTGTTGATGAAGAAGACTCCAGACTTGTGGAAGAAGAACCAAGCTTCAAATAACTAGCCCTAGTACACATTTGAAGTCTCTAAAACTGAGGAGACATTTAATTTCTTAGTCAAAACGAAATTCATCACTTTCCCTCCAGAATACCAAGCACCATCTAAAGAGGAGTTCAGAGGCAAAACATACTGTAAGTATCATAATTCTTGGAATCATAACACTAATGCGTGTTGGAGTTTAAAAAACATGATACGTGATAGGATTAATAAGGGAATACTTAAATTCCCTAAGAAGAAAGAGGCTATGGGAGTTGATGAAGACCCATTCTCACATATGGCTTCAGTGAACACAGAAGCATTTGACCTAAGGTTTTTTTTGGATGCTAAGAGAAGAAGGGAAAATGAAAGGTTGGCACCCAATTTTAAAATTCGTAAGATTTAGATACTTAAGGAGTTTATTTTGTAGGAAAATTTAAGGATGCAAACAAACAAAAGCAGGGATCGGTCCTACTTAAGGCCGGCCCTAGAAAGAACTAAACTAAGGAGTAGATACTCTTTAAGCCACCAAAGAAGGGATCAAGCCTACCCAAGACCGGTTCCTGAAAGAGATGATGTGAGAAGAAGACATTCACTAATGAAAGAAAGACAACACAAACCTAGAGAGTATTATGACTCAATGAAAGAAAGACAACACATACCTAGAGAGTATTAGGACTCTAGGAGGTACTCAACCATAGAAGGAAAAATATTCCTCAGAGAAAGGTTTGTAGTGCCACCCTCAATACCAGCTGGCGAGCAATGGCATAGAATTCAACACATAAAATTCTCCAAAGCAGTAACAAGAACTCAAAAAAGAAGGTTGCATAAGCAGAGAGTGATTGAGAAAAGAGAGAAAATTGCCACTAGTAAGGCAAAACTTGAGAGGAAGACAAATTTCACCAAAGAAGAGCTTGAGGAGGGTTCAAAAATGCCAAGAGCATAAATTGAAAAAACAAAGTTTGGGAGGAAATCTATGGAGGATACAGAATCATTGGAAAGTTCAGAAGAGCCAAAGCCTGAGCAAAAAACCATTTGGTTAGGTAAGGTCCTTATCACTCTCCATTGTAATGTCACTTCACTAACGCTTCCAGATATATTTAAGCCACAAGAGGAGTGTGGCACCAAGAAAGAAAAAGCACTGAGCAAGGGTTCACTGGTGGAAAGAACTATGGAGGTTACTATCCAGACAACCGAGAATGACTGCCCTCAAAGTGTGATCCTAGAGAAACCTTTACTGGAGATGACTAAGCACATAAGACCATTATATGTGAAAGCTCACCTTAATGGCAGACCAATCTCTAAGGTATTAGTGGACAATAAATCAGCTGTCAACGTGATGCCCTTGAAACCACTAAGAGCCCTAGGGAGGACCATTGATGATCTTATCAACACTGATATGGCGATTTCAGCCTTCACTGGTAAGGTAACTAAATCACTTGGGGCACTACCTATAGACATTACTATTGGCAATAAGACATTTCTTTCTGCTTTCTCTATTGTTGATTCTACTATTAGTTATAATGTTTTGCTTGGGAGGGATTGGATTCACACCAATTGGTGTGTTCCATCCTCGATTCACCAATTTTTGATGTTATGGAAAGGAAATGTGCAGACAAGCAGCCCTTTGTTGCTTCATCAAGCTCTATTAAAGTAGTATATTATGACAATCAGTGTGGACCCATTAAGTTTAGAGGAAAGAGGAGAAATGGCTCACCAAAGGCCATGTATATCGAAGAAGGAGCTAAATCTAACAAATTTCCAGAAACCACAATTATGCCTTTTAGGCCAATTGGGGAGCCAATCATTGAGGAGATCAATGATTAAATATATAGCTAAGAGGAGTTAGTAGCAATTGCAACTGTAGTATTCAAGATATAAGTACAACAACTGGTAGATAGAATAGAGAGTGAAGAAAACTAGAAAGGTGAGGGAGCAGAAGGATAGATCAGGCCTATATAAGTCCAATTCTTGAAGGAAAAATCCTGGGGAGAAGACACTCACTAGGGTACGGAAAAAGAGATTCAAGGATGACCCTTGAGAGAAATGAGTTGGAGAGTAGATATTCTCCAATGCAGAAAGGGAGGAATCAGGCCTACCTAGGGCTGATTTCTGGAAAAAAAAAGCTCTAGGGAGTAGTTACTCACTAAGGAGAGATAGAGTTGTTCCAATTTCAAGTTCCAGAAGGCAAGAAGTACCTAGAGAGCACCAAAGCTCTAGGAGAGATTCAATTCCTGAAGTAAGATTACTCACTAGAATGAGATTTGTGGTGCCACCTCCAGTACCAGCTGGTTAACAATGACACCGAGTTTAGCATGGGAAATTCTCCTAGAAATTAACAAGGACTCAGAAGAGGAAGCTGTAAAGACAGAAAGTAGTTGAAAAAAGGCAAGAGAAAACAGAGAATAGGCCGACTCAAATGGCCTCCCTAGTTGCTCTCTAGGGATAAGAAAAAAGGTACTGAGCTAAATAGATTTTTGTTTGTTAATAGGCCAAAGGGCCACTGTATCAACAAATAAAATATTCATTTTATCTTGTACCTGTGAAAAGTAGGCCTTAGGGCCACTCTTCTTTTGCTCTAATTCATAGATATCCTATAAGATTTAGCACACAACATACCCAGAGGTTAGCCTAGTGCCTCCTTGATCACTAATGCAAATGCATGGCTATAGTGCATTTGTGTTTATGTTCAGTGTTTATCCATTCATCATCAAATAATATTAGTAGGTTGGCTTAATTGCCACCTTATCATCAGTGTAAATGCATAGATGTAGTGCATCTGTGCAGTTGTTCAGTGAATCCACTTGTTCATCCATTCATCATTAAGTAATAATATCAATAGGTTAGCTCATTTGCCACTTTTTCAATGCAAATGTATGGCTGTGGTTTCCTTATGTGTGAAAATGTTCTATGTTTTTATTATCATATTCGCTCCTTTTGAGCCACAATCACAATCATACTCAAAAGAGCAAATAGGCCATATGGCAAACAATGCTGGCATCAAGCAATAATCAAGCAAAAGAGAAGAATACAGGAGATATAAGCAAAAGTAACAACGATTGATTAAAATGTCAAGGTCAGAAAGTGCAAATCAAAAGGTTTCAAAGTCAATATCATCACTAGAAAGACTATAGACTAGAAAAGCCATGGGATCTCAATTCCATCCAATAGTCACAAATACTCTGACGGGTAACCTCATATTGATGAAGCTATTAAGTCCACTCTTGGGCTACCTAGCACTAAGATCCTAAATGAGACTTCAGGGAGGTCACTTTTTGTTAAGCAGATGAATATTGAGCCTTTGCCTCCTCTCTTTGCCGGATTAGGTCTTACAGGGCAACCTCTTCTTCTACCACCTGTGCTAGAAGGACTCTAATCCTCTTTTTGTTTCTGGTCGTAAGCAATACCTAATTCCTTGAGTCAAGTGGCATCCAAATCTTCCTTATTTCCACCAACTGATTGATGCCAAGTTTTTTCCATGCTTCCTTGAAATGAGATTTCTACCCAGGTTACCCATTCCTCACTGGTTTTGGTCCATGATTTTCCAGGAGGACTAAAAGGCTTTACTTCCTTCCCCAATAGAGGCTCATCAGCACTAAAGAGTGGTTGTGGAAAAGCCAAAGGGTCTGGAGAGTTGGGGCCTAAAGTTAGTATACTACCAGGAATGAAGGATGGAAGGGAAATGGCACTATAATATAAATTCATCAATGTCAGACAAGCTAGAAAGTTATAGGATTTCACTAAGGAATACAAGAATTTACCTAGAAAGGGAAGAGGCCATTAGTAATTTTGATCTTGGATGTGATATTCTTGCAAAATTTTCATAAGTTTCGGATATTTAAGATAATTCTCCAAGGATTTCTCTAGGTATTCACTAGTGACAAATAAAAGACCTAGTGAGTATTATAAACTTTTTAGGCTGAATTCTCTTAGGTTCAGGCCATATAAGTATTTTTTCCATTGTTCATTACCCCAAAGGCTAAAATTCACAAATTTTAGGCTGTGACACATTCATTCCAGCTTAGAGACGAAACAAGCATCATGGAGTTTTAGCAAAGTCACTATGCTCTCTAGGCTAAAATCAACTCTTCAGACATAAAAATGTTCATTTTATCATACAAAGCCAAAATTCATAATTTCAGGCTTGGGCATAAGTGTTTGAATCGAGAGAGTAGGCATGCATCAATGAAATTTGATTCAACTCTCTAGTGTTGTTTCTAAATATTCATCAGTCATTAACGAGAAATAGTAAATTCTAGAAATTTTCTAAGGCCGAAACTCAACTTATGTTTAGGCTTAAATTATTTCTTTTCATCATTCACTATCCATCAAAACTGGAATTTGCAATTTCAAGCTATGATATAAAGTGTTTTAGATTAGAGACAAGGCAAACATTAAGGAGATCTATTGAAGAAAGTGTGTTCCCAAGGCTAAAGTCAACTCTTCAAGTCGGGTAAATGTCTTTTTCATCACCTATTGCCTAACAGGATTGAGATTTACAAGTTTTGGGCTATGGCATAATTATTTTTTTCTTAGAAATTGAACAAGCATCAGGAAAAGTACACAAAGCCAGCCATACTCTCTAGGCTAAAATATCACTTATCACCCAATCAGGCCGAAATAATAATATTTCAGGCTGAAACATACTCATTCCAGCCTAGATACTAAACAGGCACCATGCGAAGTTCATTTTTTATTTTGCAAGAGAAATTCACCAAAGTCATTCCCTAGGCCAAAACACTCATATTCAGGCCAAAATTTATTTCCAGTTAATTTTTAGGGATTGATCTACCACACAGCAAGAGTAAAAATATGAGGTGTTAAGGAATTGCCTTTGGATTTTCTTCTAGTATAAACCTTAGGGTGGAATTTTCTAAAGGGGAGTTGAATCACAAAGTTATTTATTATAAGGAAACCACAGAAATAAAATTTACTCAATTATTTCTTGATACCAAATTCACCATTAGAGACATAAAAAAAACCCAAAAGAATCAAAGGAAAGGAAAATTACCTGATGTTCAATCATAGGTTTGTCGCACAGGAGACGAAGTGTCGGGATCCCAAGAAAAAAGAACAGCCGGCATGGAAATGGGTCTCGGCATTCTTGATGGCTGATGGTAAGTGTTGCGTAGGCTGATGGGCTCTGTAAATGGATTGCGTGGTGGAAAGATGTTAGGTATTTTCTCAAATGGGTTTTGTTGATCTCGAGGAGAGGATGGAGTTTGGCTGAAAATGGTATTTGGAAAAGATTGGTTTTTCTTATTGATTGAAATTTCTTGGCCGAAGCTTAGTGGAGAAGTTAGGTTTTGGTTTATAGAAATTTAAGAGTGTGAGGATGAAGAGAATGCATTGAGTGTGTGGGTATTGAAACTTTTTGGTTAAGGAAGAGAGAATGGAGTAGGCTTTAATTTGAATTTAATTGGAAATTTTTCTTGAAGAAAGAGTCTTTGCCTCCTTAAATACTCTAATCTTTTTTTTTCCTACTTCTGGAACTCTAGGTCTAGAGAAGAAATTGAGACTTTGGACCTCATGGTTGAAGATAAATGAAGAAGGTTGGGGAAAGTTGAGATTTTATAATTCATACAGTAATGGCCAATAGCCACATTGTATGTAGGGGGCAATTTTTCACACCATATTTTTGCTATAGGCCTATTTGGGTGAAGCCCAAATCCATGATAAAAATTTAAACTCAAGATTCATATAAGTAATCAGAGTCCATATCCATAATGAGTCAGTTACTTGGCAGAAACGGTAAAAGATGAGATCTCTAGAGAATATGAGCAGTTAGAGAAATGTAAAGAGAAACGTGCTACTAATAATAAAAACGTGGTGCACTAGAGGCAGTTGAGGAGAAGGTGGCAGAGAGTAGAGAACGTCCTCAATAGTTATTTTGTCTTTACTACTATAAAAAGGGAAGACAACTATAATAACAGAGGACCAATCAACAACACTCAGCAAATTTTTCAATTTTAGTCAATCTCTAGGAAATCTCATTTTAGCATTAATCTTGTTATAGCCTTAGTTCTAGTTATTTCAATTTGATTGTAACACATTAGTGTCTTTCCATAAGTAAAACTTTTATCTTTATCATTTGGTTTTCATTCAATATTCAGTTTCTTCAATTGCTTAATTTACTCGTTTGTTTCTCTAAGTTCAATTTTCATTTACTGTCAATACCTTTTGCTCAAAATTTCCAATTTTACTAGTATTTAGATTTAAGCGTACTATCAAGAAAATCTAGAAATCTACAGTCTTTTGATTAAAAGTTAAAGCGCAATTTTTACATCTAGTTTGGAAACATTTTAATTTTTTGGCACGCTCGCACTTTCACAAATTTATTTTTTTTTTGCAACAAACAACTTTATATATGTAACAATTAATTTCCTGTACATTAAGATTATTATATTTATTTATTACTGAATAATAATTTGGATTTCTAAGTACAGATAAATCCAAAATTATATGACAAATTTTGAGAAGTGTTTTGCTTGGTGCCAAGTTAAGGAATTGCTAAAAAAATGGGTGATTCAGCCTAGCAAAAGTGTTTATTTAAGCCTAGTTCTTCTTATTAGGAAAAAAATCAATTGTGGCGAATGTGCATAGATTACCGAGTTCTCAATAAGATAGCTATTTTGAATAAATTTTTGATTCCAATGGTTGATGAATTGCTAAATGAACTTCACGGGGCATGTTACTTCACAAAGTTGGATCTAAACTCGGATTAATATCAAATCCGCATGACGTTGACAGATATCGAGAAGACGGCTTTTCATACGCATGATGGCAATTATAAATTTCTAGTCATGTCATTTGGTCTTACCAACATCTTATCGATATTCTAATCAATCATGAATGACATCTTCCGACCCTTATTACAGAAGTATGTTCTAGTTTTTTTTTTTATGATATCTTGATCTATATCTGAAGTTGGAATACTTGCATTCCGTGTTTACTATATTGCAAGAACATCAATTTTATGTCAATCAGAAGAAATGCTCATTTGGTCAAACCACAATTGACTATTTAGGGCATAGCATTAGCAACAGAGGTATAGCCATGGAACCAGCTAAAATTTAGGCTGTTCTTGATTAGCCTCTCTCAAAATGTCTAAGGAGTTCGCTACTTTCTTGGACTTGCGAGATATATATTATTGGAAATTCATTCAGGGTATGGAGGTATAGCTCATCCACTCATTGAATTGACCAAAAAAGATGGATTTAAATGGGGACCTGAAGCTCAGCGGGCTTTTGATTGTCTTAAGCAGGCTTTGTTACATGCTCCGTTTCTTCAATAAACAGATTTCTCTCAGCTTTTTGAGGTGGAATGTAATGCGACGAGTAGGGAAATTCTTTGCCAACATGCTTTCTCTATCTGATGATACGAGGCAATAGCACTAAAGCAGAAAACTTTGTTGGCCACCAACGTAAAATCAATGAAGTTGGATTTCTATGAGATCTTGGAGACTTGTTCTATTCAAATGGGAGATGTTAATTATTTTACGAATTATCTAAAAATGTATTTTGATATAATTTCTCAGACACTTGATCTGATTACTAATATATAATGAGAAATTATAAAATTTATTTTCTTAGACTTTGATTTTCATTTCAGAAATTAAATACTTTTCGCGTTTGATTTAATTATATATAATTTTGAAGTTAGAAAAGAATTTGATTAAGGTTCCATATAACTAAATTACAGTTCAATAAATTCAGGATATGATATAGCTTTTATGTTCAAATATTTTAAGTATTTTGACAAGTTCATATAATGAAACTTGTTTTAATATAAATTTTATAATTTTTGTTTATCAGATTATTTTTCATGATGGAAATACTTTTTAAAATTAATATCTGTTGCATTTTATAAAATGACTTCATTTTAAAACTGAACCGCATAGGTGAATTCACTGACAGTCACTTTAGTTCTGAATCTTATGATGCCCAAATAAAGTAAAATTCATTTTAATAGTGTTGTTCATACAGAATTACTAACGGCATCAATATCCTCACAATGGTTTCGCAATTCCAAAACATCAATAAAATTTCAACTACATTTTTTAATTCATTTGATCAATTTCAATTTATAAAACTCATTTAATATTTTAATATATTATATTAATTCTTTATAATTAAAAATAGAATCCATTTAAATTTTTTATTCACATAATACAAGCTTACAAATTCTGTCTCCTTTATCACCATTTACAATTAAATACTTCATTTTGCAATTCTCATTTGCAAATGGATGAGATGCTATTGACAATTAAATTTAGAGTTCCAAACAGTTCCCTTCAACTATTCCAAATTTCAATTATTTTTTAAATTCAATCACAAATAGTTTACCTTCAACTTTATACTACAGCCAATAAATGAATTCTAGTAATTAAATATTCAATTTCATACTTCCTACTCAACTATAGTTGGTGGAAGGTGCTAAAACAGAATGTAAAAGTATACGAACTTCCAACGATAAAATGCTCAATGTGGCAATTCCAAATAGCTTCACCCCAAAGGGCCCTGCTAAATCCAACTTTTACATGTTCAACACAATTAGAAACTCAAAATACGTTGCAAAACTAACAATCAAATCCTCCAATGTCCACCACTCTCTCTCCATCAGAGTTTACTTGATCTTCTTCTTAGGCCTCAACTGAAAAGAGAAAACAAAGGATTCAGCTCCTCAGGATTGAGATAAATCTAATAACGAATTATCAAATGCAATACAACAAGGAACCTGATTGCTATGACCACATTTCTTCTTGCGGCAGTTTACAGCCCTTGGATGCAAACGAGCATAACACCTAGAAACCCAAATGAAAACAAGAAGTTAAGTCGACAAAGTCAAGAAATAGCTAAAAGCTGCTGTTCCGACTCCTCCTAATTATAACATGGCTGTAACACTGTATGATCCAGAAAATATCACACACCAATATCATCAAGCAAACAATACAATTAACAGCAAACCAGTAGGAATGAGACTAAACCATAAGAATGGCAACAAGGGAGGATAAACTAGTAAAATCCAACATCTTAGAGTTCAAATATAACAGGTAGTATAAAACAACAGCTCCAGGTTCCATCCCAACTAAAGCTTATGCATTCTGGATCCAATGTTTAATGTTCATACTACATGAGTAACTTCGCAAGTGGTAAGGTGGACTGAATTCTTAGCCCATAAATATACAAATGTTATATAAAATTGAAGCATATTTGCACATATGCCATCCAAAGAAAATCAACCGTAAGAAAATAGGTTCAGTCGATAAAGTTGAGAATGGACATCAATGTTGGGACTAGGATGCCCTCAGTTGAACTAAGGACAACAAAAGAGGGTTCAACTGTAGTCCCATCAATAATCCCATACTGGGGTAAGGTACGAAAAGAGTGAATAGATTTAATTCCTTCATAAGCACTCTCAACTTAGATCAATTACACAGAAAGTAAGAATCTACATTAAGTTATGGTTCCATCACATATACCAACTAAAATCTTGTTTCAAACCAAGTTCCTTTGTTTGCTTAACAACAGTACACATTATGGAGAGAAAGAAGGAAGCAACTGCAATTGCATTAACCTTGAATAATAGATTCTCCAACGAGAAAAATATATCAATCAAGCTTGGGACAAGTGAAGATGATGATGTACCACCCTTGAAAATCAACTGAATATATATATAATCCCAGCTGATAAAGTTGAAATGGAAATTCATATTGGGTACTGGTATGACCTCTTGTGCACTCAAAAGCAAAGAAGCTAAGTAAGTACCCAGTTGAAATTAGATTTAATTTATCAATCGTTAGAACTAATTAATATATTCATCATGAATTTATTTCATGTTAAAACCGAGAAAAAAAAGGAAAAATAGAAATAAAAATTGCAACTAAATAATCTCAATATACACACGTTTAGCAAATATAAAAGCTAAGTAGCGATCTAAAACGAAATAAACAAATAGAAAAGGGCATACTTGCGGCAAATCATCTTGTCTTGATTGTATTTGCGTGCCAAAGCCATGAGAGAAGGCTCAATAATCCCTCCCCTGAGCCTGAGCACAAGATGAAGAGTCGATTCTGCAGAGAAGCCAACAAAGCAAGTCCATTTAAACACAAACAACTTTTGTTTTCTCGAAAAGGCTTTCCTGCAAATAAAGCAAGTGAAAGAGAAACCTTTCTGGATATTGTAATCAGCCAGGGTGCGGCCATCTTCAAGCTGCTTCCCGGCGAAGATCAAACGTTGCTGGTCAGGTGGAATTCCTATTCAACCATCATTCCAATTCCAAGTTAACATCTTATAGAAAGCAATACAAGCTAGAGTCGAAACTAATGTAAACTAAATGAGATAAAAAGAAAGTTCATTTTCTCAGCAACCAAACAGCTCAAGAAGAAAAATTTTGAACAGAAATTCTGCAAGTGAAAAAAATAAATAAATAAACCTAACCTTCCTTGTCCTGGATCTTGGCCTTGACATTATCGATGGTGTCGCTGCTCTCAACCTCAAGGGTAATGGTCTTCCCCGTTAGGGTTTTCACGAAAATCTGCATCTTTGCTGCCTCCGTCTGCCTCAATGTGACGATGGACGGCGT
>CATIWF010012647.1:0-21723 GCA_949630135.1 Balakata baccata | reverse complement strand
ATTTCCTTCATGCTATGTTTCATATCATGGACTTTCATTAATCAGTTTAAGATCTATATCAATTCATATACAAATGAATACTAATATAATGAAAGAATGCCTTTATGAATGTGTACACTAAGTGCTTAAGGCGATTGCCTTTGGGGCACATCTCTAACAAAGGGCATTTAATTAATCCAACTACTTTTATTGTGCCAAAACTCTTGCAAATTGATTTCTCAAATTTCTTTCATTAACTCTTTTGTAAGGGTTCAAGTGTTAGCCTTAAACACTTGGGTTATCTTGTACTTAGGTAGTATATGAGCCAAATTATAAGGAATTGGTTGTTGTATGAGCTATTAAAACACAAGAGAAATTTGGGTTGAGTGTTAGCCTTATAAAACACCTAGTTTGGAGTGAGCTAGATAAAACTCCATTTATAATCTAAGGATTAGATTAGTGAATACTCAATTGATATTGGGGAGAGGAGTAGGGTTAGTTAACACCTGAACCTCCACAAAATTTGTGTGTCTCTCCTCTCTCAACTTTTATCATCCTGTGTGTGAAATTTTTTTTTTAATCTCTCACCAATTCATCCCCTCTTTCTAGGTGATGGTTTGGGTAACAATTGGTACTAGAGCAAGGTCTAGAATTCAAGCTTCATTAGCTCTAGCAAAGATTAACAATGGCCCAAGAAGGATTCCAAAGTCTATGCCTATTGGAAGTTTAGAATGGAGGCTTACTTAGATAGTGAATGCATTGATGTTTGGGATAGTGTTCGCAAAGAGTGAACACCACCAATAAAGAAGAATGCTAAAGGAAAAGATGAAGTTCTTCTAAGGGATGAGTGGACCAAACCACACAAGAGGGCAAATAGCAAGAACAAGAAGGCCATAGCCATTTAGCAAGCTCTCTCTCTCTTGAAGAGTGTGGGAGAGTTCAACATAGTCCAACCGCATATAGCATGTGGAGGACATTGGAGAACTATCATGAAGGCACAAAGCAAGTTTGTTCAAGGAAGATCTAACTCCTCATGAATTGATATGAACTATCCAAGATGAAGCCCAATGAGACCATCACCAATATGACAAACCGCCTACTCTCCATCATCAACAACATGAAGAAATATGGAAGACATACAAGCCTTGAAGATGTAAACAATAAGATTTTGAGAAGTCTTCCTATGAAGGATTATGGCTTAAAGGTGGTGGGTATAGAGGAAGCTAATGAGGATTTGAGCACTATTCATACTGATGTGCTCATTGGCAAGCTTCTAACACATGAGATGGCTCTCATAAGGGAAAAGGAGCTTAAGGCTGAAAGGGAGAAGAAGAAACCTATTGCACTAAAGGCAAGCACCACCTCCTCTAAGAGTCAAGATTTGAATCTCATTAGTGATGATAAGGTCAGTGAAGAAAAGGATGAGGAAATAGCCATGCTATCTGGAAGAGTGAAGAGAATGATAGTCAACAAGTATAGAACTATCAATAACTATAAGTAAAACGCCTTAAAGTTCAAAGGCTCCTCATCTAACTTTAATAAGAACAAGGACGAGATGAAGTGCTATGATTGTGGAAAGAAAGACCACATTAAATTTGAATGTCCAAGGTTCAAGAGGTACAAGGGTAAGTCTCACAAGGATGAAGGAGACAAAGGCCATAAAGCTACATAGGATGATCCTACATCAAGTGATGATGAGGAGAGCTAGGAAGATGTAGCCAACTTATGCTTCATAGCCTTAGAGGATAACTCCAATAAGGTAACTTCTACTTCTTCTTCTTTTAGTTTCGATGTTTGTGATGATGATGATGATGATCTCATTCAAATTATGGGTCTAGAACTAGAGAGATATAAAAAGAAAGTCATTTTTTACAAGAAAAATAGCTCCAAACTTAAGGATGACATATCCAACCTTCAAAAGGTTGTAAAAGAGCTAAAAACTTCTAATACTTCTCTTAAGATGTCATTGGATAAATTTTCATCTAGACCTTCAACCAATTCTTTACTTAAAGAAAACAATGCTTTAAAAAATGAGGTTAAAGAGCTAAGACTCTCTATTTCAAAATTTCATAAAGGGAAGCAAAGTTTGGATACTCTTATTGTATCCCAAGGACCTCTCTTAGTGAGACATAACTTAAGCTTTAATGAAGCATCATCTTCATCTACACCTAGAACTATATTTGTTAAAGCTTCTACACTACAAACCTCTTCAAATGGGGTAGTTACCTCTAAGGCTAAAAACAAATCACACACCAAAGCCTCTATTCAAAAGAATAATAGCAAAGACTCACTTGGCTCAAGAGGGAAACCTTAAAAGGCCAACCATGCCTTCTTATATAAGAGGCATGCACCTAGGAAAGCACCCACTACACATGATTGTGTTTGTTGTTGCACTTCTTCTTATGCCTCAAATAAGAAGGTTATAAGGCCAAAACACCAAGTGAAATGGCAAAAGTCTTTTAAGACTAAATAATGCCATTATTGCATGGAGTTTGGGTACATTAACATTCATTGTTTGATAAGGAAATCCCATTGGGATTCTCCTAAAACTAACCTCTAAAGACCAAGTTTGTTTGGGTACCTAAAACCAAACTTGAATTTATATTTTGTAGGTATGCCTTAAATCCACAAGCAATGAAAATGTGTGGCTATTAGATAGTGGATGCTTAAGGGACATGACCGAAAATAAAAGCCTCTCCATAAAAATTAAATGTATGGATAGAGGTAAGGTTAACTTTGGAAATAATGCTAAGGGTAAGGTAATTGGTATTGTTACTGTAAGATTTGATGGTATTTCATTTAGCTCTAATGGATATCTAGTGACCTCCTTAAATGGTCAAGAGGTATTCAAAGGAGAAAGAGATGGCAACACTTACATAATTGACATACACAAGTTAACAAATGTTTCCTCTAGTTGTCTTATATCTATTAGTGAAAAATCTTGGCTATGGTATAGAAGGCTTGGACATGTAAGTATGGACTTAATTCAAAGCATTAGTAAGGAGGAACTAATAGATGGGCTCCCAAAGGTCAAGTATTTGAAAGACAAGACTTGTGAGCCATATCAAAGAGAGAAGCAACATAAATCATCATTCATGCTTAAAAATATTGTAAGTACTTCTAGACCTCTACAACTTTTGCATCTTGATTTGTTTGGACCTAGTAGAGTTGCTAGCTTGGGTGAAAAACATTATGCATTTGTCATTGTAGTTGATTACTTTAGGTTTACTTGGATAATTTTCTTAGCTTATAAAAGTAATGCTTTTGAAAATTTCAAGCACTTTGCCAAGAGAGTCCAAAATGAAAATGGATATTTTATCTCTAAGATTAGAAGTGACCATGGCAAAGAGTTTGAAAATGATCTTTTCGAAAACTTTTGTTTAGAAAATGGTATTTCTCATGATTTTTCCACACCTAGAACTCCTTAATAGAATGGGGTAGTTGAAAGGAAAAATCGAAAATTGGTAGAAATAGCTAGAACAAAGCTTAATAAGTATCGTTTACCAAATTACTTTTGGGCGGAAATCGCTAATGCCGCTTGTTATATTTCAAACTGCATTTTCAGAAGACTTATTTTAAACAAAACCTCTTATGAGTTTTTAAATGGAAGAAAATCCAAGATATCATACCTTAAAGTATTTGGTTGCAAATGTTTTATATTGAATACCAAGTATAATCTTGGAAAATTTGCCCTAAAATCAGATGAGGCCATCCTTCTTGGCTATTCCACCTCTAGTAAAGCCTATAGGGTTTTCAATAAAAGAAACTTAGTTGTAAAGGAGTCTATGCATGTTAATTTTGATGAATCTTATAGACTTGATCTTGGAAAAGGTATTCCTTTGGATAATGTTGTAGGTACCATGGACAATCTCAATCTTGATCAAGAGAAAGAAGGAGAATCATAAAAAAAAGGATGATTTTGATAAGGAATAAGAAGAGCAACATCAAGAGGGTGAACAATCTAAATCCTAAGAGCAAGGATCCAATGAGCTACCAAAGGAGTGGAAGTTTGTATGAAACCACCCAAATGATCAAATCATTGGTGATCCCTCTAAAGGTGTGAGCACTCATTCCAAGCTTCTTGATTCTAATCTTGCTTTTGTCTCTAAAATTGAACCAAAGTCAATTGACGAGGCTTTAGGTGATGAGAGTTGGGTGATTGCTATACAAGAGGAACTCAAACCATTTTAGAGGAATAAGGTTTGGACATTGGTTCTAAGACCTAAGGACTACCCAATCATTGGTAGTAAATGGGTCTATATGAACAAGTTATATAAGGAAGGTAACATTACTAGAAATAAAGTTAGATTCATTGCCAAATGGTATAACTAAGAGGAAGACATTAATTATGATGAAACCTTTGCTCTCGTAGCAAGATTAGAAGCAATTTGTATTTTACTAGCATATGCATGCCGCATGAATTTCAAGCTTTTTCAAATGGATATTAAAAGTGCTTTTCTAAATGGTTTTATAACGGAGGAAGTCTATGTTGAACAACCTCCTAGTTTTGAAGATCATGCTTTTCCAAACCATGTCTATAAGCTCACTAAGGCCTTATATGGATTAAAGCAAGCTCCTAGAGCTTGGTATGAAAGACTTTGTTCATTTCTTATAGTTAATGGATTTTCTAAAGGACATGTAGACACAACCCTCTTCATTAACAAGCATAAGCATGACACTCTTATTGTTCAAATTTATGTTGATGATATTATCTTTGGATCTACTAATGAAAATCTTTGCCAGGATCTACTAATGAAAATCTTTGCTAAGAGTGTGCTAAGTGTATGACTAGGGAATTTGAGATGAGCATGATAGGAGGACTCAAATTCTTTCTTGGACTTCACATTAAGCAATGCAAAGATGGCATATTCTTCAACCAATCCAAGTGCATAAAGGAGTTGCTCAAAAAATTTGGAATGGATGGTTGCAAGAATGCTAAGACTCTAATAAGCACTTCAACAAAATTGGATAAAGATGAAAAGGGTAAAGCAATTAATGAAAAGCTTTATAGAGGTATGATCGACTCTCTCCTTTATTTAACCTCTTCTAGACCCGATATTATATATAATGTATGCTTATGTACTAGATTTCAATCATGTCTTAAGGAATCACATTTGCATACGGTAAAAAGAATTTTGAAATATCTTCATGGCATTATGCATTTAGGTTTATAGTATCCTAGGAATACATCATTTCATATCATTAGTTTTTCGAATGCCAATTATGCCAGTAGCCTTTTGGATAGAAAAAGCACATCTGGAACTTGTCACTTCATTAGTGAATGTTTAGTTTCTTAGTTTAGCAAGAAACAAGTTTCTATTACCTTATCCAGCGCCAAAGCGGAATATATGGCAGCGAGTAGTTGTTGCACTCAAGTTCTTTCAATAAAACAACAACTCAAGGACTATGGTCAAGTGATTGATCACATTCCCATCAAATGTGATAATACTAGTACAATAAATCTTTCAAAAAATCCCATTTAACATTCTAGGAGTAAGCATATTGACATTAGACATGTTTTTTAAGAGATCATGTCCAAAATAGTGATGTGGTGTTAGAATTTATTGACACTAATAACTAATTGGAGGATATTTTTACAAAGCCCCTTAATGATGACAGGTTTTGTTTTATAAAAAAAGAGCTTGGTATGCTTGATGGGATCACATTGATTTGAAATGCTTTAAGTCATACATTCTCTATGATTAATATGTATGAACATAACTAAGAGAATTGTTTGCTCTTTAAGTGATTGATATAGATGATATGCCTTTTGTTTTCTCTTTGTATATTTGTATGCATAAATTGATCTTTTGGGTCTATTGAAGTTCAATTAATGGACTAAAAGACTCAAATTATTAGAAATTATTCATGATGATCATCTATGATATGATACACTAGGGTCCTTTAGTCATATTTCCTTTCTTTCCTCACATCTTCCATAGTACCTGTAATTCCCGCTCGCGACATTCATCTCCTGCCCATGACTTTTTTGATCTTGTTTTGACCGCTGTACTTCTTCACATTCCTGCTCGGGATGACCCCCCTTTTCGGTCGGGAATTTGAATTTCACCCAACCGTTATAACCATTTAAACTCTCACACTCTGGAACCTATATGTCCCTCTCGGGACTTTGTATAACAATTTAAATTTTTTTACCATTGGAAGGTTTTCGATTGGGAACCCCTTTGTCCCGCTCAGGACCTTCACACTGGTAGCATTTTTGTAACTACCCCCAATTGTTTCAAATCTACAATAAATCATGTCACACCCCCTCAAACGGTCACCTTGACCCTTAAACCCCTATAAATAACCCTATTCTCTTCCTCTTTCATATACTTTGCCTTCCAAACTCTCTCTCTAACTCCTTCTCTTAATCTCACTTCTCTTCCTTCTCTCCTATGGCACCCAAAACTAGAACTACAAAACTAAGAGCCTTAAAGGGAAAGGGCGTGGCCTCTTCCTATTCCAACTTTACCTCTTATCAAGACATTTTTAATGCCTTCTCCAAGGAAGAAAAGGTTCACCATGCTTGTATTAGCAATAAGAAATTCATCTCCAATTGAACCATTGATATTGAAGACTTTGAGAAATTAGGAGTCAAAAACGAAATCATGGATACCCTTAAAGAAATGGGGTGGACCACCTTTATCATGCCAATGGAGAATGGGCATGATGAACTCACTCTTGAATTTCTATCTACTCTCCAAGTTATTAAGGATCGTAAGCATCCTCTTGGTACTATGGCATCCATTTTTGACTTTTCGGACAATAACAAGAGAAGACTAAGAACCAATTTGCATATGCTTTTGGGTTCAAGAAAGTTGGTCTTCTCAATGCATAAGGTATGCATCTTACTTATATGGATGTGTAGCGAGATATCTCTCTTGAAATCCACCTAGACAAGAAATCCAATGCCAAACACATCAAAACCCTCACCCATTTCCTCTTTCATCGCATTTTTACTTTCATTATCAATGCTAGAAGTGAAAACAATGAAAAAGTTACCTATGACAATATCTTCTACCTATATGTGATGATTCACTATAAATCTCCTGAAACAGCCCCTCTTCTTCTTGAGAAATTCCTCTCCATGGCAACCACCACCAAAGGTACCTTTTCTCTTCATGCACAAATAACTTTCCTAGCAAAACACCTCAATCTTATGATGGGGAAAACACCTCTCTTCTCACTTCCTCTTACTCCCAATTTGACAACTTCCTAGACATCAAATACCTCTTGAATTGCAAAGTAGTTGCAAGGCCTTACAAAGATGTAGATCAATTCTTCTATGCCTTTGGAGAGCATGGAGCCCAAAAGGCAACCCAAGAAGCCTCAAGGAAACGTGCAATGCTATCAATGGGAGGAGCAGCCTCAAGTGCTCAAGCCATGCCTCCTCAAGCAATGCCTTATCCCAAGCATGTCTCTTTGTAAAGTCTATATGACTTAAAAATGTGGTCTTTCAATACCATTAAGGACATGATGCAATACCTTCATTTGGACATTCAAAGCATGTAAGGACAATTGAACCTTCATATTTGTACCCATAGTGTTAAAGAGGAGAATCCACTTGAGGGGGAGAAAGGCATTTAAGAGGAGAAGGAAGAGGGTGATGAACAAGAAGAGGAGGAGGGTGATGAAGAGGGAGATGCTTAGCTTAGTTTTACATGTCTTTTCTTTCTTTTCTATGCTAGGTATCTTAGATGTGGTAAATCATGTTTAGATCACACACTTCTTATGTAGCACATTTCTTCTTTAATAAAATGCTTTGATTGCTTGTTTTATTCTCTCTTGGTGATTACTTTATTCCTCTTATGCATCTATTCTTTTTGATCTTGCCAAAAGGGGAGTATATACCAAATAACTTAAACAAAAATCACATTAATTTTTGGGTTGCTAACTAAGTTAAAAATGTTGACTTTTAATGATCTTGTTTGACTTAATTATTCAATAAGTAATCTTGCTTCAAATGATATGAAACTTTGTATGAATACTTTTTAGTACTTTAATTTGACATATGCACTATCAATTTGTTATTTTTGCTTAATTTGATTGTCAAAATCAAAAAGGGGTAGATTGTTGACTTTAGGGTGATTGCTCTCTATTTTGATCTTAACAATAAAATTAAATGTCACTAATATCTTCATTTAGTATTGTTTTGATAGTGTTTAAAGTTTCAGCACAGTTGTTTTTGATATCTCCAATGAACGAGTTAAAGATTTTCTCAAGGGCGTATAACTCTCGACCGGAACTAGTATTTCCAAACCAGACACAATTACATACTAGAAAATATGTGTATAGATTGGGAAATAATGGCCTTTGTTTATTCGAAAGATCCAGTAGCCGATACAGATTGGGAAGGCTACAGTCCTAACAGGGAAATAACTTTCTAGACCGGGAAAAAGGGAAGTAGGATCAGAAAATTTAAATAGACATGACCGTTGAAAGGAGCCTCCACTAATTTTGTGCCACGTCATCTGGGAAGTCGAAACAGCTAAGTAGGATTGACCAAGTTCCCGACCGGGAAAGGGTGTCCTAGCTTGGAATCTCTCGAAGTCAACAATTTGAAGTCCCTAGTTAAGGCACCATCAAGTAAGTTCCGACCGGGAAAATCAGAGTCCCGACTGGCAAATTCATATAAGAACTAGCCATTGGAGTCATCAGCCAACGAGACGATGCCACGTGTCCACTTAGGCCTTTTCCTGACTAGGAAACCCACTTTTCTCGACCGAGAAACTCTCTGTGTATGCAATATTAAAGGCAGTTGTAAGAGAACGTTAGAAAGAGTAATGTCACTCATTTGTAACAACTATTTGGTGGGAAATTAGTATAAATACCCTACCAAAAGGCCATTATCTATAACCCCTTATACCTATGGATATCACTTATATCATGTATTACATAGAATAAAACATAGTCCTGTTTATAATGTGGGATAAGTTTTTTTTTGAATCATATAACATTATCTCTATGCAATATGTAATAATTTTCCATAGTATCACAACCTGACTGTAAACATAATGTATTACCTATGCAGATATACAACCCAAAATATAAATGTTATGTTCCTATACATATGTGTAATGCAAGGAGAGAGATTGGTGAGGCTCGGCTGGTGACCTATGATCCATGTCTTCTATATAGTATGCACCTCCAAAATGAGCTAATTACACGACTCTTCCTGAAAAATAATGCAATTTGATGAGTTGCAACTCAATAAGAATAATTATCAAAAGCTTTCTAAAGTAACAACCCAATCACAATTATAAGTAATAATCGCCACTTGTACACATTTTACATGTTATTTTATTTATCAATATCATATGAATATAAATGATATTAAATCATATAAACATTTCATTTGCTTATGCTTATGTCATTTTCTTTTTGTTGTGACCAGGCTAAACAAATACTGTCTCGAGTTTCCATGAGAATATTTGCATTTGCTAGCTAGCTTGATCATTTGTAACATTTGCACATTTATTAGGCCATAAACCTTTTTTTGTTTACTTTTGAACATTTGTTTAGGCCATAGGCCTCTTCTTTTGCTTTTTAATGCTATTTAGCTAGTCACAATGCATTTTAAGTCCATATGCATATGCATTTGCAACAATCATTATACATTTCAGTCAACTTTTGCCTTATACAAAGAAAGCCTATACATGTAATCCAAATATGTACTTTACATTCAATACAGTCTCACTGGCCATATATAGCAATCATGTAATTCAAATAAAGCAAATCAAGTCACATTACACGTAGCATGTAATAATCACATTACACGTAGCATGTACCAAAGAAATCGTTTGATAATTAAACTCAACTTTTCTTTTGATATTGAACCTCTAATTTACTGTCTTTCACTTCCTTGGGGCTCTCTAATATGTTGTGGGTCTAATTGAATGTATACTTGGTCAATTGGTAGCTAAATAAACTTAATGAAACTTAAACAAATTGAAATATGCATAATATGGACCACTAAGTAGGGTTTGGTATTATGGCAGTGTGACTTTTATGTGTTCAGTAGCTTATAACTTTTTCTATACTAGTCCAATTTGTATGATTCTTATTTCTAATTAAAGGTAACATGTAGGTTATAAGATATCTAAATTTTGGACAAATTTGACCATTGTGGAATATTTTATGCAATTTAAATGAGTGTTCTGTTTTCTGCCCTGTTTTAGACCTTAAGCAGTTTTGCGACACCAATTTTGCTTCTTCATATCTTATAACGTGTAAGTCATATTTGTATGAACATAGATATGTAAAAATGGTTCATGTTGACAACTTTCATCAATTCTGCCTCTAAAGTCCTTATATGGTAGGGTAATTGTGACTAGTCAAAAACAGGGCTGTCATCCGGAGCAGTCTGAGTTTTGAAGGCCATAACTCACAACATACATAACATATTGAGGTGACATTTATGCCACAATTTAGCTAAGACGTGTACCTATAATTTCATATTTTGACCATTTATAGATTATGTCTATAAGGAGCTCAAAAGTGGCAAACAACTAACTAGACTTGCACAGGACACTAAGCAAGCAGCTCAAATATGGAACAAATATGACTCTCTTGCCCATAACTCATCATTCGCCCATAATCTTGTCCTGAAATTTAGTATACAATAGATAACACATATATCTACAACTTTCATGTTTTGAGTTTCCTCCAATATCGACTCTATCATATAGAAAAATAATCAAAACGGTAGATGATTTAGCTAGGTTCCTTAATGGAACCAGTTCAAGTCTGATGTTAATATCTTTCAACAGACATTAAATAATGCAAAAATATTTATATAGGCATAAATCTAAGACATAAAAATACAAGTTTTATGTTTTAAACCTTTCCAGAATCAGTCTCTATTGTTATGAAAACTGAGTGCCAACACACTGCCCAAAATAGACCCTAATCAGTCATATTAAACACTTAAACAAGAAGAGATGATTACTTACCAATTCCAAACTAATTAAGGCTGAATTTCTTTTAAAAATTGAGTGAAAGAAGGAACAAAAATTGGTTGATATGGTATGGGAGAAGAAGGGCAAAAATGAAGCAAGGAAATTATGAAAGAGGGAGATAAGGCTGGCAGACTTTTGGGCAAAAGTAGTCGACTCAATCTTGTCCACTTTCCTCCTTTTTTTTTTACTTTTATGATATTTTTAAATAATTTAAATAATAAATAAATAAATTTATTATTGTTGTTATTATTATTATTATTATTATTATTATTATTATTATTTTCTCTATATATTTACATGTACCTAGTGCCAAAATACTATATAGTCAAATTGTCTACTATAATTAATTTAACTATGTCAACCTCTATTAATTTTGATTTAATCATTTTATACCATTTAATTTCTAAATGCAAAACTATTTATATAGGCATAAATCTAAGACATAAAACTACAAGATAACCCAATTATTTAAGGCTAACACTTGAAACCTTACAAAAGAGTTAATGAAAGAAAATTGAGAAACCAATTAACAAGAGTTTTGGCACAATGAAAGTAGTTGGATAATGTAACACCCTCAACTTTCCCACATGCATTATTACACGCATTTCATTTGGACATCATCATTTTATACATATTATTCACATGAAACACACGCATACATGGGAATTTTGGCTTGAACGTACTCAAAAGATAGAGTTGTTACGTGTTGATTTATCGCAATAGAAGTAAGTCAAACGTGTCAAGTCATAAATTAAATAAGGGTTATAAAGTATTAGAAATTAAATGGTATAAAATGATTAAATCAAAATTAATAGAGGTTGACATAGTTAAATTAAATTTTATACCATTTAATTTCTAATACTTTATAACCCTTATTTAATTTACGACTTGACACGTTTGACTTACTTCTATCGCGATAAATCAACACATAACAACTCTATCTTTTGAGTACGTTCAATCCAAAATTCCCATGTATGCGTGTGTTTCATGTGAATAATATGTATAAAATGATGATGTCCAAATGAAATGCGTGTAATAATGCATGTGGGAAAGTTGAGGGTGTTATATTATCCAACTACTTTCATTGTGCCAAAACTCTTGTTAATTGGTTTCTCAATTTTCTTTCATTAACTCTTTTGTAAGGTTTCAAGTGTTAGCCTTAAATAATTGGGTTATCTTGTAATTGGGTAGTGTGTGAGCCAAATTACAAGGAATTAGTTGTTGTATGAGCTATTAAAATACAAAGAAAATTTGGGTTGAGTGTTAGCCTTGTAAAACACCTAGTTAGGAGGGAGCTTGATAAAACTCCATTTGTAATCTAAGGATTAGATTAATGAATACGTAATTGACATTGGGGAGAGGAGTAGAGTTAGTTAGCACCCGAATCTCTATAAAATTTGTGTCTCTTCTCCCTCAACTTTTATCATCTTATGTGTGAACAACCCCCCCCTCTCAGGGTGATTGTTTGGGCAACAAAATACTCAAAACTCTTATCAAGCTATACCAAAGAGGCACATTATTCACCACATCACGAAACTAATGATATCTCACATCAATATGCCTAGTGTGATATGTTAGATAGGTGCTTGAAAGACAATCACCTTTACCACTTGATGTATACATTTATTTATCTAATAAAGGCAATCTTCATTACTTTGGTATTCATGCATTTGAATTGATGACGATCTTGATCTCTATGCTCTTATGTTCTTGATATAGATGCCATGCTTGTAATTGTCTATATGTTATTATGTGCAAAAGTTTGTGTTATTGGAGTTTAATTTGATGAACTTCAAGGTTCAAATGATCAAAGACATTCATATTAATCATACTTTATGTGCCATTGTAGGATGCATCAGTCTTAGCTTGATATCTTTCTTTTTTAAGTTTTGACCTGTAATTTGCGATTAAGAAGTACCTTCATGTTCGGGAATTACTTCCCGCTCATGATTTATCTTTCCCGCTTATGAGATATAAACCTTTTCATAACCGTTGTTGTCCTTTCAAAATTCATGCTCAGGAACCTAGTTTTTCTCTCATAAAATTAGAAATTCTTTTGACCATTGCACTTGTTTAAAAGATCCTGCTCAGGAAAACCCACTTTGCGCTCCAGAAATGGTATAGGAAATTCAAATTTCCTGACCATTACAGGTTTCGCGCTTGCGAACCTCACACTTACAGTTATTTTAAAACTATCCTAGAACGTTTAAAAACCTGCATAACTCTTCATTTAAACCCTTAAACAACTATAATCTATCCTCTTAGCCTATATATACTCTTTTTCTTCTTTCTCTCTTCCTCACTTTTGCAATTTATCATCTTTCTTGCTCTTTCTCTCTCTAATACTCTTAAATCTCCACCTTCTTCATTCTTTCTTTTACCATCTATAGCACCTAAAGAGCCACCACCAAAACTTGTGCATCCAAAGGCAATCTCCAACATGCTTATCACCTCCTATGAAGATATTTTCAATAGGATTTTCCAAGGAAGAAAAGATTTGCCATAATAAGATTACTAACAAAACATCCCTTTCCAACAAGAATCTTCACCTTAATGATATGAAGAAGTTGCATCTCAGGACATAACTAGTAAAGGTTCTTCAAGAAATGGGATAGATGAGCTTTGTGCTACCTGATGGGAATGGACATGACCAACTCACTATTAAGTTTCTCTTTGCTCTTCAAGTGAGTCAAGATGTCAATGACCCTTTATGGCTTATGTGGAGTTCATTTTTAGATGTTTGGTTAAGAACAAGAGATGACCAAGAACTAATTTATTGCTGCTTTTGGGTTCACAATAGAAGGCATTTAAGTATGCACATCTCCTATTCCATGTTTTGGAAGGAAATTTCTATTGAGAACCACCTTGACAAGTTCTGAAATTTTAAACACATTAAATCTTTCCTTCACTTTATTCTCCATCACATTCTTACTTTCACCATTAATGCAATAGGTGATAATAATTAAAAAGTTACAAATGAAAACCTCTTTTTTTTTCTTGTATGTCATGATCTATCACAAGCCAATTAAGATCACCCCTGTTCTTTTTAAAAAGTTTCAATCTATAAGAAACACCCATAGAGGAACCATTTCTCTTTATGCCCAATTAACCTTAATTGCCAAACCCTATGGCCTTAGGACCAAAGAGAATACTCGCCTTCTCACTATGACCCGTTCTAAATTTGAGAAGTCCCTTGACATCTAATGCCTCCTACATTACAAAGCCATTAAAAAAGTGTCTAAAGTGTGGATTCCTTTGTTTATGTATATGGAGAACACAGTGATTAAAGAAGCACTAAAGTGACGTCTAAAAAGCGGGCTAGATTGTCCATTAGAGAGGGATCAAGATACACGAAGAAGTCTAAAAAGAGTAACCACAAGAGCGTGATCCTCAACCTCTCTCTTTGCAAGATGTCTACAACTTGTAAATAAGATCCTTCATCATATTAAACGTTCAAGGCATGCAAGGTGTAATGGGAAGGCAAGTTTGTTCAACCACCTTTGAAGAAGAAGCATCTTTTGAAGGGAGCATCGTGATGAGGAAGATAGTGACAAAGAAGGAGGAGATGCCTAACCTTTCTTATCTTTTGTGTCTTTGTATTTCTTTTAAGTTCTTATGTCTTAGGATGTAGCAATTTGTTTTATGATCATACATGTTTCAATTTCTTGTACCAGATATTTCAATTTATGATATTTGCTTTGTTTTTCCACTTGCTTCTCTTTATTTTATATCTTTGATGATTGATATGCCTCTAACCCTTTTTGATCTTGCCAAAGGGGGAAAAATGGAAAAAACTAAGCAAAAATTGATTTTAATTTCATATATGACTAAGTTAAAAACTGTTAACTTTTGACAACTTTGTTTGATTCAATTGTTCAACATATTAACATACTTAGTTTCTGAAACTGGATATACATCTATTTCCATACTTTAATTTTATGTTTGCATTATCAATTAATTAATTTTGCATACTTTAATTGTCAAAATAAAAAAAAGGAAAAGATTGTTGACCTTAGGGTGATTGATCTCTATTTTGATTTTGACAATCAAATTAAATGAAACTAATGTCTTTTTTTTTAGTGTAAATTTGATGGTGTACACAATTTCAATTCAATTAGATTTGATTCACTTAGTGAACAAAATGATCAAGTATTAAAGATGTGCAACTCACACCCACAAAGCATTTCACGCTCAGGAGAAGTTTCGCAACCGGGAAGTTATAGTTCCCGCTCGGGTAAAATGGCCAAAAATCAACTTGAGATGTAGTAGGTTTTTATGATTGGGAAGTAGAATACTCCTAACTGAGAAGCAAATATTCATGATCGAGAAAGGGTGCTCATGTCCAGGAAATTTAAAAGGACATGACCGTTGGAAGACACCTCTACTACAAAGTGCTATGTCTCCTCCAAAAGTTGTAAATGGCTAAGTTTGACTTTTGAAGCTCTTGTCTAGGAAAAGGTTCCCAACTAGGAAGTGCTCAATTTTAGCACTCCCTATTATAATATATAAAAAATTCACTCCCTATTTTAGTTTGTATTGAAAATTGTGTGCACTCCAACAATACTCTTTATCTTACTCTCTATTTTAATTTTTTATTAAGAAAACTATCTAGGAAAAAATGAAGAGAGAGAGCAAGAGGCAAAAAAAGAAGAAAAGAGAGAAAAAAGAAGGAAATAGAAGAAAAAGAAATAATAAAATATTACTTAGGATCTCCTTGTGGCTCTTAAATTTGAGAATGGAGAATATAAATTTTAGAGAGTAAAATAAGTGAAAAAAGAAGATATAGAGATTATTGGAAGATATAAAACTCTCTAAATATAGGTAATAAGGGAAATATAGAGACTGTTGGGGATGCTCTTAACCTTGGAAAACAACTAGTTGGGAGTAATTTAGCCAAAACTCCATTTGTAATCTAAAGGAATTAGATTAATAGAACTCCTAATTGTGATTGGAGGGAGAACTAGGGTTTCGTAACACCTAAACCTCTATAAATTTCATGTGTCATCTCCTTCCCTTACTCTTTTTTATTTCTTATTGATATTCTAATTGCACAAATTTTTAATTCTGCACCCATTCTTGGTGATTGTTTGGGAAATAACCTTGTATTAGATCCTTCATTTTCTCATCATCAACTAGGCGTAACTTCCATGTAACTGTAAATCTGATGTTCCCATTGTTAACCTTAGGGTGATTACTCTCTATTTTGATTTTAACAATCAAATTAAATGTTACTAACATCTTCATTAAGTGTTGTTTTGATAGTGTTCAAAGTGTCAGCACATTTGGTTATGAATTTCTCATTGAACTAGTCAAGCATTTCCTAGAGACGCGTAACTCCTAATCGGGACAATTATCGCCTGACCAGGACACAAGTACAGATCGGGACAATTATCGCCTGACCAGGAAACACTGCTTTTTGATGTTCCAAAAGTTCCAGTAGACCGGGATAGGTGATGTCTCGATCGAAAAATGTCATTTCCAAACCGGGACATTTATTTCCTGACCGGAACTCCAGTACAGACCAAGCAAATGTATTTCTAGACCAGGAAATACTGCTTTTTGATATTCCAAAAGTTCCAGTAGCAAAACCAGACCGGGACACCTCATTTCCAGACGGAGACATGTTGGCGTTCGATCGGAAAATTCAAAAGGACATAACCGTTGAAGAGGAGACACCACCAAAATGTGCTAAGTCATCATAAAGTCAAAATGACCAAAGTTAAACTAACTTAGGTCCACACCAAAAAGCTCTCGAAGCAAGCAGACCCAAGTCCTCGGTTATGGTATGATCGGGCAAGTCTTAATTGGGACGTAAGGATTCCCGACCAGGAACATGAATAAAAACTAGTCGTTGGATGGTTCAGTTAATCAGAAGATGCCACGTATCAAAATTGGCTATCTCCCGATTGGGAAAGCTATGTTTCCGACCGAGACCTCTCTTTCTGCAAACATCATTTAATGCACTTGTAAGAGACCATTAGAAAGAGTTATGGCACCACTTTGTAATGGCTAATTGGTAAGTAATCAGTATAAATATCTCACCAAAAGGCCATTTAAGAATACCTAACAACCTTAGAAGTGCCAAAACTCTTGTAATTTATTTTATCAATCTCTCTTCATTAATTATTTTGTTATGGGTTCAAGTGTTAACTTTCAAATACTTGAATAGTCTTGTAATTGGGTTGTGTGAGCCAAGTTACAAGGAATTGGTTATTATGTGAGCCACAAAAACATAAGGAAATTTTAGATTGAGTGTTAGTCTTAATAGAACACCTAGTTGGGAGTGAGCTAACTAAATCTCCATAGTAGAATGCGACACATGTCAACTTCATATGTTGTCGTTTAACTCGTTAAAATAAAGTTAAAGGGTCAAATTAGCTCATGAACTATACTAAAAGTACAATTTGGATTGATTGGGTACAATTAAACCCTTTATGTTTTAATTTGTTACAAATAAGCCCATAAACTACCCTAATTTCTATCACATTTGATAAGAATCGGTGAATTAACTCACTTACAAATCATAAATTGTAGCTCAACTTAAAATTTATTATTTATTTATTTTTAAAATAATAAATTTAATTGATAATTAGTTTTCTATAATAAAAAAAATTAATTACTTTTTCATAATAATAAAATTATTTATATAATAAGTAAATTAATTTTTATAGAATTTATTCCTTTTTTACATTGATTTATATAATTTTTATTATGAAAAAATTATAATATCTTTACAAAAATGATGAAATTTTAACATTCATTGCCAATTTGCCATTCTTATTGGTAAAATTTAATAATAATAATAATAATAATAATAATAATTTTAGTAAAATTATGATAATTAAAATTTTAAAATTATTGTTATGATATCCTTTTTTAGTATGTAAATTCATAGATCAAACTACTAATAAATATTTACTAAGTCATTAATTAGTTATAATAAAACACATTGTTGCTAATGTAGCATCTATTTCATATAAATTTGGGGTGAGCATAAATTATCCCAAATAGCCTAATTTAAAATTTGCTTTGTTGGGTTATTTAAAGCAATTCAATTTCGGAACAACTTTTCAAAAGGTTCGAATTGAAATATTTATAATTTCTTCATTTTTTGTCATAAATGATTGAGATAAATTGTGATAAAAATTCGGTTAATTTAAGAGATCAATTTATAAATTTGGATAATTCGATTCGGACCTATATCATGAACCCTTTAGATTCCATAAGGGATAAAATTAATTGGCAATTGCTCTTTTATTAAAATTATGTAATTAACATAATTCAAAAAACCACAAAGCATGATAATTATATTTTACTAAATTTATTATTATTATTATTTAAAAGATTATAAAATTTTTCCAATAAGAATGACAAATTGGCAATGAATGTTAAAATTTTATCATTTCTATAAGGATATTATAATTTTTTTTATAATACGTATTATATAAAAAAAAAGGAAAAAGGAATAAAATTATATAAAAATTAATTTATTAATTATAAAAATAATTTTATGATTATGAAAATGTAGATAATTTTTTTATTATAGAAAACTAATTATTAATTAAATTTATTATTTTAAAAAATAAATGAAAAATAATTTTTAAGTTGAGCCAAAATTTATGATTGGTAACTGAATTAACTTACTGAATTTTATCAAATTAGATAGAAATTAGGATTGTTTATGAGTTTATTTGCAATGATTTGAAACATAAAGGGTTTAATTGTATCCAATAAAAAGTTCATGATCCAACTTGTACTTTTAGTATAATTCGGGGCTAATTTGATCCTTATACTTTATTTATGAGTTAAACAACACCATATATAGCAGATACATCGCATTCTGATTGGCTAAAATTATCTCAAGTTGACTCAATGGCTCAGTAACTAGGCCAAACGGAAGCTAACTTTAGGAGCTTATTTGTAATGAGTTTGCACTTTAGGAGATTAATTGTTTTAAGTAATACTTTAGAGAGTGACTCGTTCTAGTGACTACACTTGAAGAGCTAATTTGTATCTTTGGCTTTTATTCTCTTCGAACCACTTTTTACCAACTTCTCTCCATTGAATGCATTTATTCTCAAGAACAACTCCACTCAAAACATAAACACATCTTCTCTTCCTACATCGACATTCTCAAAACTTTATATTTTCTCTCAAGTTACTTTCATTTGCTCTTTTTCCCGATTCACTCACACAAATTCAATTTGTTCTTCCTTTCTTCTTTAAGTATAGATTGTTTCTTTCTTTCATAGTTCAACAACCTCATATTAAAGTTTAGTATTTCATACTTATTTAAAATATTTATTAAACATATTATTTATTTTTAAAATATTAGTATTAAATGTTTTAGGATATATGTTGTATTTTAATATGATGTATGTGTAAAAATGAGGTAGCATTAGTAGACATTTTTTTTAATGTAAACAAATGATAAAAAAATGTTAAAATAAATAAGTAGGTATATAAATTTTGAAAAATAAAATTTTTAGGTAGATATACATTGAAACTCAATTCTTTGGTAGATAAAATTTTAGTATTAAATAGTAAAAAATATTGATATAAAATTAGTATAGAAATGAATTAGCATTAGTAGATAAATATTTTTAGCAACTTGAATTTTTGTAATAATAATAATAATAATAATAATAATAAATGTTAATAACTTATTATATCTTTATTATGATAATGAGGTAATAATTTATTTTTATTCGAAATTTATTATATATCCTGAACAAATATACATTCTTATGTCAAATAATATTTGTACGAGATTGTTTGTGATTGTGGCATAAAGTTAAAAATGCAAATAATGTTAGCAGTACGGAAAGGTTAGTAATTTTAATTGTAAACTTTTGACATTGTGTTTATTATCTCTTGTTATTTATTAATTTCATGAGCATAATATTTATTGTGGTAATTAAATATAGTAATTATTGCAATATTTTTAGTTAGATAAATAAAACAGAAATTTATAATAAAATTAATTAATAATAATTAGTAGTTATGACAGTAGTAATAAAAATGTAGAAATAATATGATGTAGCAATTTGACGTAGCCGTCCATTTTTGGAACCTCATATTTAAGCTTTGTTCCTATACAGAACATCACTTTTCAGAATCTGGTGTTGTTAGTTCTAGGCTACTGATGATGATGACAGTAGCGATGGTGGCGGCGGCGCCAGTTAAGAGTTCCTCTCTCTACCAACTCGCTAAAACCACCCACAAATTGGAAATAATTTCAAAACTACACTAAACTCAGAATTTTGTCAAAAAAAAAAACACAAAAAAATGTAAATAGTTTTTCTAACTAAACCAAATTCAGAAATATACCAAACTGTCAATTGTCAAGGTTTATCTTGTTTTCCTCAAAACAATATTCTGTATATCATTGAAGCTGCGGAAGCTCCATTGATTAATTTCATCAATTTGCTGTGGCATTGTAACTTTGATACTGCTATTTCTACTACTTTGTAGGAAAGTAAGCTAGTTTATATCAGCATAAGTTGTTATCTGTCTGGAATTGCTCACCCTACCTTCGCTAAGGTCCCTGTGCTATTCTTTCTAGCTCCCAGGTATGCCTTACCCCTCATTATAGTTATCTTGTATTTGCAATTCATGGTTTTGTTTGCTTTTCTTGGTGAAAAAATTATGCAATTTGGTTGATTTGGTTGAAAATGCAACTTAATCATGGGCTTGTGATGTTTAATTGCTAATGATATAATGATGATTTTTGTTCATAAGTAAATAGGAAACAATGTGAATAATCCTCCTTTTTGAAGTCACAGAAAAAGTAAAAAAAAGAAAGATTTGTTGTTCTACATGTTGGCTGGCAGCGGAAGCATTTATTTAATTTGGATTGAGGGGAGCTCTAGGTCTCGGTCAAAATTATAAATTTCAAAATTTTGTAATTTTATCGAAACATGCAATCAAATATTGCATGACATGAAAACACAATTTTTCATGTTAACCTTGAGCATTTATCCATAACTTTTAACAAAACAAATTTTGTTAACTTTTATGGATAAAATCCATTTTGCCAAGATCATCCCATGATTTAAAGAATAAAATGGAAAAATAAAAGGATTAAGACAAATCTTTTATTACTGAGATCACCAAGGTGCAAATGAAGCAAAAAGACCAAAAGCTTTGTTTGCGTTGATGAAACTCCTTTTGCTAGTCCAGATGTATGATCACAAATTTCTCCTTCTGGCAAATTTTTTAGCTACTAACTCTTTAGAAGCTATTTCTCAATATTTTCTTTCAATACTCATACAATATGAGAGAAAGAAAAATTTTAGAACAAAACAATTTTTTGCTCACTCGCTCAGAGAAATTTGAAAACCAGAAGTAGAAGGATATATGAATTGATAAAGAAAAAGAATAAGAGAAGGAGATTAAGAATAATCAAAAGCAAGGCCAACCGAATGGCCAATTTTTCACCTCATTTAATGAGGTTTGGAGAAAATTGATTTTCTTTTTTTTTCGTTTGACTTTTTTTTTTAATTTTGATTTATGATGCAATGATGGTGCAACAATTGCATAGCTCATTTCTAGCTATCATAATTAATCATAGAATCAATCTTCTCTTCTATTATAATAGTAATTACTTTAATGTACCACTATAATTAATTTAATTAACAACTTAATTAAATTATTATAATTTTAATTAACACTTTAATTAAAATTATAAATAGGAGAAATAGTTAAAATTAATCAACATTAATTTTAATTCAAAAATATATGTGATCATTTCTAATTTAATTCTTAATTAAATTACTCCTCA
>CATIWF010012622.1:0-31373 GCA_949630135.1 Balakata baccata | reverse complement strand
GGGACAAATTGTCAAAATAGAGATGAAGACTTTAAAGAGCTGCCCTATTACCCGTCATCTCTCCATCTTCTCCCTTTCAATCCCTTCTTTTCCCCTTAAAAGCTCCAACACTAAGAAATCCTTCTTTCCTTAATTATTCCACTCATGATTGCACTAACTTAGCTTAAGCAAGGTGGTGGTTGGTAAGTAAACAGTTTTTATTGTTTTAATCTTGATTTGAGCTGTTAGGGTCTGTAAATGGTAGCATATTGCACTCCAATTTTAATACACTTAGAGGCAGATTTTGAAAAAGCTCAAAACATAAAACTTGTAGATTTATGTCTTAGATTTATAGATATGTAAATATTTTTTCATGTTTTAGTGTATATAAAAGGATATTGGCATATTACTGAGACTGGTTTGGGTAATAACCGTAGTGAAATCACCTACTGTTTTGATTCTATTTCTATATGATAGAGTCGGTATTGGAGGAAGCTCAAAACATAAAAGTTTTAGATATATATATTATCTAGTTGTATACAAAATTTCAGGACCAGATTATGGGCGAATATTGAGTTATAGGTAAGAGAGTCATGTCTGTTCCATATTTGAGCTACTTGCTTAGTATCCTAGGCAGGTCTTGTCAGTTGTTTGCCAATTTTGAGCCCCTTATAGACATAATCTGTAAATGGTCAAAACATAAAATTATAGTACAGGGCTTATATAAATTTTGGCAAAATTTCACCTCAATATGTTATGTATGTTGTGAGTTATAGCCTTTACAAGTCAGACTAGTCCGGATGTCAGCCCTATTTCTAACCAGTCATAATGCAAGTTGTCAACATGAAAAATGTTCCATTTTAACATATCTATTTCATACAAAGTTTCATACAAATATGACTTACACGTTGTAAGATATGAAGAAACAAATTTGGTGTCCCAAAACTGCCTAAGGTAAAAAACAAGACAAAGAACAGAACATGTTTATAAATTGCATAAAATATTCCACAATGGTCCAATTGATATGAAAATTAGATATGTAGTATATCTTCATGTTAGCTTTAATTAGAAACAAGAATCATACAAATTGGACTAGTATAGAAAAAGTTATAAGCTAATGAACATATGAAGGTCACACTGCCATTAGACCAAATCCTAGTTAGTGGTCCTTAAAATGCATATTTCAATTTGTTTCAGTTTCACTAAGTTTATTTAGCTACCAATTGACCAAACATACATTCAATTAGGTCCAAGCATATTGGAAAGCCTCAAGGAAGTGAAAGACAGTAAGTTAGAGGCTTAGTAGCAAAAGAAAAGGTGAGTTTAATTATCAAACGATTTCTTGGGTACGTGTTACATGTAATGTGATTATTATATGCTACGTGTAATGTGACTTGATTTGCTTTATTTGAATTACATGATTGCTATGATATGGGTAATGAGATATTGAATGCAAAGTACATGTTTGAATTACATGTATAGGTTTTCTTTATATAAGACAAAAGTTGACTGAAATGTATAATGATTATTGCAAATGCATATGCATATGGACTTAAAAAGGCATTGTGACTAGCTAAATGGCATTGTAAAGCAAAAGAAGAGGACTATGGCCCAAACAAATGTTCAAAAGCAAAAGAAAAGGCCTATGGCCTAACAAATGTGCAAATGTTACAAATGATCAAGCTAGCTAGCAAATGCAAATGTTCATATGGAAACTCGGGACAGTGTCTGTTTAGCCTGGACACAACAATAAGAAAATGACATAAGCATAAACAAATGAAATCTTTACATGATTTAATATGATTTATATTGATTGATATTAATAAATAGAATGACAATTATTACTTTTAACAGTGATTGGCTTGGTACTTTAGAAATCTTTTGATAATTATTCTCATTGAGTTGCAACTCATCAAATTGCATCATCTTTCAGGCAAAGAAGAGTAATTAGCTCATTTTGGAGGTGCATACCATATAGAACATGGACCACAGGTTACCGGCCGAGCCTCGCCAATCTCTCTCCTTGCATTTCACATATGTATAGGGACATGTTTTTTGTGTTTTGGACTGTTTGTCTGTATATGTATAATATAGTGAATACATAGTGAGGTGATATATATATATATATATATATATATATATATATATATATATATATATATATATATAGTCAAACTGTTATGTTTTGCTAAATTGCTAAATGCTACAAAGTAAAATGTTATATGATTAAAAAAAAAAAATTTATCCCTCATTATATACAGGACTCTGTCTTATTCTTATACAATATACAATAACATGATATAAGTATAAGTGATATCCATATGTATAAGGTGTTACATAGCTTCCCACAATAAGAATAACCATTACGACCTTTATTACTGCAGGATTCAGCTGTTAGAATTACCTTTGGACAGCTACAACTTAGTGAGAAATGCATTCTCCACTGCCACTTAATCATTATACCTTTTTAACCTATATTTATTAGATTGCAAAGATCCTAACAACTCATCTACCTTCAGTTCACTTAAATCATTTGCTTCTTCTCTGGCAGCCACTATATGCTCATACTTTTTGGGCAAACTTCTCAAAAATTTTTCAACCACCTTTTGTTCAAATACATCTTCACTGTACTTCCACATTTGATTAACAATCTCTAATAGCTTGGTGGAACAAGCATAAGAGATTCATCATCCTTCATAAAAGAGCTCTCCAAAGTTCGTTGTAAAGTTTGCAACTTCACAGCTTGTACCTTGATACTGCTTCTAAAGCAAATCCCATGCTTGCTTTGACTTGGTAGCTGCTTCTATAAGAGGAAAAATCGCTTCATCTATAGCTTGTTGAATGAAGAAAAGAGCTTTCGCATCTTTCTTTCGATGGTCTGGAAGAACCTTAGCTGCAACTCCAACTTCACTGTATCCTTTCTTTACTAACTCCCACAAATCTTGAGAGATGAAAAGATTCTTCATTTTGGTGATCCAAGCATCATACCGGCTACTACCTTTTAGGATAGGAATGGAAGGAATTGATGGACTAATGCCAACGTTGTTAGCCATAAAAGCTTTAGTATGGCTCTGATACTTCATGATAAAGTTGGGGCTATCACAATCTTCTCTCTATGACAAAACAAAGAGGTGAAACAAAAGAGGATTTTTATCATAAAGTTGGTGCAAATTTCAGGTTTTAATTTTTTTTCTATTTAATTTGTACAATTTTTGGTTGAATTTTAGTGGTTTTTCAGGGTTTTTTTTTTATTCTTGTTAACATTAGTTTCCTTCTGAATATGTTAATGAAAATGAAACCTATTGTTAATTGGTACATCAAAAAAGATTTTAGAATTTCTATCTGTAAAAAATCTCATAGACATAGATAAGTCATTTCTAAAAACAAAATATGATCTTGACAACGGTAGAAAGCCAAGAGACTTGCCAAATTTGTGTCCATTGTGCTTCACAGTTGAAGATCGATGCAAATTCACATTTTTGAATTCAAGCTTCATCTCCTCATTTTCTCCGTATAGTACTAGCCCTCTCATAGACCATTAATGCGACCTTAATCAACCAAATATTTGCAAATGGAATGGATAAATATTAATGTATGCGGTTTATTTATGATATATTAGGAAGACTTAGGCACTCCAGAAAGCAGTATCCATCGTAGTGAACTCCAACCAATTTGCAATGGCTCCATAATAGAAATAATTAGAATGCCCAAAAGGTCTGATTCCTCTTTATACCTTTCTTCAGAGAGAGAATTGCTTCTCCATAGGAAGATTTCCATATCCTCAAAAATCTGAACAATTATACAAACCTTGACCTTAGCCTTTGTACTTTAAATCTTTTTGGGCTTAGTCTGAATCCTCTGCGGTTTCTTTCATTCACTTGAAGGCACCATTAGAATAGAAGTTAACTCAAACAGTGAACAGATAGTATATTAGTCCTGGCTCGTACATAAATTAAAAAGCTTGATTTTTCAATTTGTTGTTTTCTCATTTGCAAGTAATTAATATTTCTGATTGTGTAAATACAAGTTAAAAAGTTTAATTAATAAAACAAATTAAAATGATAATAAATTAGATTAATAACAATTTTCCTCTAAATCAATGATTAAATACGTTGTCTAGTTTGCTATTACTTGTTGGCCATACTACAAGTTTTGGTTTCTTTCTTTTTTTATATCTTAATAATTTTATCCAGCATCATACTTAGCTAATTTTGTGTGGAAAAACCTGAGAAAAAAACAATCCAGTTTTCAGGCAAGTAAAAGAAGAATAGCTAGCTAGAGGTGGCTGGCCCTATGTATCTTGATTTTATGGCCAATCTTGTTGTGCTTCAATGATAGATGCACACAAGCTCTATATTTAACTCAATTTAACTAGTTTATAAACTTTTACAATTGCTTTCGTAAATGCAACAATTTTGTTTGTGTGTCAACCCCTGCAAATTATAAAGCTTCATCTTAACCATAGGTGATGAAATTAATACCTACATTCACCAGTTTTCTGTTTAGTTCCACTTGGAAGGATAACTTGTGTTCAGTTTTATGAATTCTTTCTTTCATAAAAAGAAATTACATATTTTTCATTCAGATGGAATTAGACTAGTAGAACAAATTACGTGGCATTTGTTGGTTCTCTGCCATTTCTACACTACACATGTGCATAGAGAGAGGAATCTGGGTTGCTCATAATTAAAATGAATCAGACCATATATAAATATCTCATATTGTCATACTGAGCAACTGAGTATTGATTGAGTTTATCTCATTACTTGTCATTGCTTCTTTCTTCTCAATGGTATATTTATTATGACCCTTTATTTCTAGGAGAGTTTCTTTTGGATAGTAGATTAAACTAATCTACTTAATCAAGTTTTAATTGAGGGCAAAATAATACTATTTTGGTACTCTCTTAACTTGGGCTTTAGATGATAATGTTTTTCTATTGAAATTGCTATATCAGATGTGGTATTGAACTGCCTTTTGGGTTTGAGTATGATAAGAGGCCATTGTTCTGTATGTGCTTATATTCTTTGCCTGACTTAAACATCAATTCGTTTGATCTATTTATGAGAATATCATTCCCTCTACTTGCAATTACACACCCCCAATCTATTCAATACAACAAAAAGGCTAGAATCAATTCTAATAATCAATTGAATAAGTTAATGTAAAGCAAAGAGGTCATAACAAGCTCGAAATAGAGGCAGCCCTTGCAATCACAAAGCCTTTTTCTTAGCTAATTTTGTGCAAAAAAAACCTGAGCTTTTTCTTTCTTTTTTTTTTTTTTTTTTCTTTTAGGTCTGTGTTTATATTAAAAGTTCCATGCAGTTAATTCTTGAGTGTTTTTTTTTTTTTTCATTTAGGCCTGCAACAAGTTTACAAGCACAACCTGTTCAGAATTCACCAATGCAATCCAATGATGTGCCACCATTAATTCCAACAACATCATCTGCTCCAACAAACAATGATGGTACGGGCAAAAATTTGAATTCAAATCATCTTAGTTTAAGAAATTGACATATAAATGTAAGAAAGTTAAAAGTGTTGGTTTTCTGGATTTATTCACATGTGCAATTCAGGTTTGGCAAACTCTCCACCCTTACAAACAGTAAGCACAGGTGACACTTTCACACTGGAAAAATCTTATATTTTTGGACTTTCAATATGATAAAATATTCTCTTCTTGAGGGAAGTAAACTCGAGTTTTATCATATATAGTGGATCATTGTATGAATAGTTGATTCAAGTAACCGTTACTATGCATGCATTGGTTCTGTGTGCATTATGTTGCATAGTCACACTTAAAGGAATGATATTTTGTCAAACATCTTTCAGCAATTAATGGACTTTCAAAATCTAATTCAATATAATGATTACTGAAAATTTACATAAATATTATACTTATGTTTATATGGAATTCCATGAAAGTTTTAATACATTTATAATATATTTCACTGTATAATATATTTATACATGTGAGGGAATGGGCTGTTAATCACGCTGGTTCTGTATATTTTCATTGTGGCATCTTTCTTTTGTTCTAATCTTTATAGGTATGTATAGCTTTGAGAATTTATACTTAATAGAATCCACTTTTTTTTGTTGTAGTGAGGGACCGTGCATCATCAGATTAGGTCGATGTTAGATTAGGAGAAGGTGCTCAGGAAGAGGCTAACTCTGGACTCCACACAAAGGTCTGACAGTTCATCAAAGAGGTGTTTACAGAGTTTTTGAGTCGAGGCATATCTTCTTCTGATACAGCATAACAACAACAACAACAACAAGACCGGCAGCATTAGGACTGCCATTAGCACTTTTTTCTATTTTTTTCTTTATATGTTCGAATTTGTGGATCAAAATATACTTGAATAATACTTTTGTATGTATTATAAAGTTAGATTTCAGTTTTTATTTATTATATTTGATTTCAATTGCAATTCTTTAAAAGTAAATTCCTTTTTAATTAAAATATGAAATATAAAATAAAACTAAAAAAAAAATTTATTCCAAATTAGCAATGAATTAGTGAGGACAAATTTTGTTGCTTTTTTGTGCTAAAATTGAAACTGTGACGGAAATAGCGACGGATGTAATCGGTTGTTAGTTTAGCAACAAATATTTCAATCACTATTTTTGTCACTAATTTAAGCGAGAGATTTGGAAGCCTATATTTGGCAAGTAAATTTTCTGTCACTAATCCATTGCTGAAGTTTGCGACAGATTGTATTCCCTCGCTATTTTTTTTGTGAGAAGCAATTTAGCAAAGGATGATGTCTGTCGCTAATGCACTAATCCATCACTAAAGTGCATTAGCGACAGAATTGGTAACCTTTAGCAACAGTTTAATCCGTAAACTATCAAATTCTTGTAGTGTTTATACTGTCAGTATTTCCTCCACCAACATTTAGCCTATAAATAGTCTCAAGAGGGGTGAATTTCATTAACGGTACTCTAACTATGCAAATTATAACAATTCCGTTTTTCAAAGATTATTTTGGTTATGAAATAAAAGTTGAGGTAATTCTATATTATACATAATTTTTGAGGTATTAAATTGTTATAATTTACATAATTGAGATACCGTTGGTGAAATTCATCTGTCTCAAGAGCGATGGTGTTATCGAAATAGAAGAAAGTATCACTGCCAATAAAGATCAATGGGCTATCCGAACCTTTTGTATAAAGGCCATTAGGCATGAAGACAATTTCAATGCTATTTATGAAGGCAAAAGATTTAGGAGATGGGTTAAAGGTTATAATAAGCGTCTGATTCTCCTGGACTGTGATGATAAACTCTTTCTTCAAGCAAGTAACCACTAGCTGAATTGCTAAAACTGTAAGAAAGGCACTAAAGTTGTATAGGAGTGTGTAACGGTTGGCCTTAAGAGAGAAGAAAGATTTAAATATGTAAAGATTGGAGTACGTAGCTCCATAGAAGTAAAGACAAACAAACTTTGGGCCAGGTGATAAAAGAAAGTGTATGCAGCTGCTGAGACTGATGGATCCTGTTCAGAGGTTGTGAACGCAGAGGATGAGGCCTGAGCATTAGAGGCATGAAATTTCGACTGGAAATCTCCATCTCACTGTTGGGTCCAACGAGTGAATAATAAAATAAATACGAAATAAAAATAATCAGTAAAAATAATACCAGCAATTTAACATTGTTCACCTTTTGGTTTGAGCTACGTCCACGGGACAAATTTTGAAATATTTTCTTCTTCTAATAAAAATTAATGGATACAAGAGAGAGTCTTCCCTAGACAATAACTAGAGACAATACAACAATATGAGGTAAACCTAAAAATAGTGGCACTCAAGTGTTTTCCAAAAATCTCCAAATAATTTTCTCACTGTTTTTGTCACTCGCCCTTTTTAAGAAAATTTCCAAAAATCCAACTCTTTCACAAGTCACTCATTAGAGAAAACTTTTCTCTAGAACTCTCGAACTACTCATTTCTCTCACCAATTTGCAGTGCCAAAATTCCTTGTGAATTGGTCCTGCCAATTTTATCCAAAGTGTGGTTCAATCACATCTGGTCGTGATTTCTTCCGATTGCCTTTTTTTAATTATGATTGTGGACCCCATATGAGGAGGGATCCACCAACAAATCTCCCCCTTACAACTACATGGAGGGCTCCACAATTCCTACAGTTAGCCAACAAAACTCAAAGTTTGATATTGGCAAAATCTTTGTCAACATGTAAGATCCAGTTTCTTCTGTATGGATCTTCTCAAGCTATAGTAGCTTCATCTCTATCACATCTCTCACTACAAGAAACTACCGATATAGCAATGAATATTTAATAACGAACATAATCCCTCACTATCAATGATGGATTGTAGTTCAATCACATTTGGTCGTGATTTCATTCTATTGCCTTTTTTAATTATGATTGTAGACCCCACATGAGGAGGGACCCACCAACAAATCTCCCCCTTCCAACTATATGGGGGGTTCCACCATTCCTACAGTTAGCCAACAAAACTCAAAGTTTGATCTTGGCAAAATTTTTGTCAACATGTTTGATCCATTTTCTTCTGTATGGATCTTTTTAAGTTGTAGTAGCTTCATCTCCATCACATCTCTCACTACAAGAAACTACCGATATGGCATGGATATTTAGCGACCGACATAGTCCCTCACTATCAGCGATGGATTGGCGACAGATGAAGTGTATAAAATTACTATTTTGGTTAGTGAGATAATAGAGTAAATTTAGCGACGGAATATAACGACCACTATATTCCGTCGCTATATGTGGACCCATCATTTGGCTTTAAATTTGGCAAGTTAATGTGACGGATTAGCGAGAAACTTTAGCGACGGACATATATCCATCGCTGGATATATCTTCATTTTTAAATTTATTTAGCTGGATTTTAAAAAGGTTTTAGCGACGGTGTATTTTCCGTCGCTATATTTAGCAACAAATATATCCGTCGATTTGCCTTTTTAGCTTACACGACGTCGTGCCTTGCTCTCCCTCCCCTTTTTTCCCTAATCTGCTCACCCACCCACCCCCACCCATCTCCAACCTTTACTTTCTGTCTCTGGCAGTGGCTTTCCCCCTCTCTCTCTCTCTCATCATTTGTTTTTTCTTTCTTTTCCACCCCACCCCATCCCTTCGCCGCTCCCGCCCCTGTCTCTGCCTTTGCCACCTCCTTGGCAATTCCCACTCCCTCTTTCATTTCGATATTGTTTAGATGGTGGTATTTTGGCTAATTTTGCTCTCTAGTTAGCCATTATAGGGCGTTTTAATGTTGGAAAATCAACCTTGCTCAATACTTTGTTAAAAGAAGAACGTGTGCTGTTGGGCCCAGAGGTTGGTCTGACTAGAGATTCTATTAGAGCTCAGTTTGAATTTGAAGGGAGAATGCGCGATATATTTGGTAAGTGTCAAAATATGTTCATGTGGTATTCTTGAATGATGCATCTGTGAGGGTTTAAATATCTTGCTTTAGTTTGTAATTTGTAGAATTTTATTTTCAAAAATGGAAAGATAAAAGCTGGAGAACTATGAAAACAGAGGGAAAAAAATACCTGCGGGTGGTTTGGTACAATGAAGCGGGCTTAGTGCAAAAGCAAATGAGTTGGAGAAACAAGGAGATGAGATGCTTTGTGTAGTTAAAGGAAATTTAGTCATTATTGGGATCTAAAATTGGAGCTCGATTGTCTTCTTTTGGGTGGTTGTGTTGCTCCATTGTAGCTTGAGACTTGCTTACTTATGGTTTGCTAAATTGAAGTGTATGATGCTGAGATAATGCTATTAGTGGTTGAAATTTGAGAATTAGGATTTTCTTACATGATTATGAATGAAGGAAATGCTGGAAAAGTTTGTTACTTTATCAGGATTTTGTTTTCAATGGAAACTCTGATAAAAGTGAGCTTTTTTCTTCTCTGTTTCCCCCCTTTCTGATTTCTTGATGGTTTTTCCGACCATTTTGATCAATGAGATCCTTATTTTATAGATAATGTTGGATATGAATGAAGAACATGCGTGCATTGAAATCATGTTTTCCTTTAGTATATCATGTCCGGAACTTCATAGAAGACTTGGGATTTTATGTTTGTTGTCTATCTTCCTTGTAATGATTAGGATTTCCATATTGGTTTATGGAGGTTCTTCTTGCCAAAAGAAATTTGGATAGTTTTCGTTTAATCTCACTTTGTTGGTTTATCCAAAGATTTTGTGGTTGGATATGGATGAGGAATATGCTTGGTGATATTTTTGTGTTTATGAGAATCCATCGTATTCAGTAGTTAGTCACAGAAGATGTGGAATTCCACAACTGTTTTCCCGTTATATCATTAGTTCGTTTATTAAACTTTTTTCGATCAACAGTTGTTAAAGACTACATAATCAATGGCAGCATAATTATATTTACATTTTTGTATTTTATGATCCTTTTCGCTTATTTTGGTAGTTCATTACCGGATATGTGGAATCAATAAATGTTTTCTAGTTATCTCATTGATCTTTTAATAAGCTTTTGGATTAGTAGATACTTATAACTGTGCAATTTGTGGACTCGTGATTAGATTTTGCTAATTAAGTGTTATGCAAATCTTGGTCGACATTCGTTACCGAATACTTGGAATTCATAATTGTTTTCTGGTTACTTTTTTTTTTTTAATAATTTCAGAGCTTATTTTGGAAGTTCATTTTGCGGAATTAATAAATGTTTTCTAGTTATTTCATTTGATTATTTAATAGGCTTTTATATTCGTAGATGTTTACAACTGTAATATATGGCCCTGCAATTACATTGTGCTAATTAAGTGTTATGCGAATCTTGAAAGTCCATTACTGAATACTAGGAATGCATAAATGTTTTCCGGTTATTTTGTTAGTTTTACATCCACTCAAGTCAAAAAGTTTGTAACTAAGGGATTGGGAAGCATTCATAATGGTATTAATATTTTTAAGCATTTGCGTTGGAAAGATGTGTTTTGGAACTGTCAACGCAAAGGACTTTTAATACTTATTAGTTTAGGGACTGGGATGTGAAGAAGAGTTAGTTTCCACTCCAGAAATTATTGAAAGTCTACTTTTCATTCAAAATTTTCTGGGCCTTTGGTGGAGTGCAGTTTGTGTCATAGTCCTAATTAAGATGCAATTTGGAATTACTATATAAACTGTTTTAATCAACTTATTGTTTCAATATTGTATCCTGTACAGAGTTTAATCAGGGGTTCTGTTCTAAATGTCTAATGGTGTCATGAAGCTAAATATAATTGTAGAATCTAGCATGTGTATCAATTTTCATGAAAAAGTTTATTGACCGAATTTAAGCAAGTAATTTCTATGTATAATTACTATAAGTCCATTTTGTTAATTGGGGGATATTTCTTTTTTTGCCAAAATTATATGTGTCTTTAGTCTATATGTCAACAGGTTGAGTAATTGTGGGTATTTGTGTTATTTGATACCAACAACAATCTAAGATTATTCAAGATTTGACACATTAAGCTTATGGAGAGTAGACATAAAGAAAAGAGAGATGAAGAAATTGGGTTTGCTGAGGAGGAGTTCATGTCCCTTATCCACCAAAAGTTAAATGACGTAGAGATGGGAGAAAAAACTCTCTTTTTATAATTATTTGAGATGATGTTGATCAACCAACACCATTTTTTATTAGAACAGACAGCTGCTTGCAAATTATGAAGCAAAAATTAATGGCTATTTTTTTTTTTTAATGTTAGTAACCCTAATAGTTGAGAAGCTATATTTATTTGAGAGTGGACAATTGCACCACCTCAATTTTTTAAAATGTATGTAATAGGAAGTAAATTTGTACCATTTTTTTAAAAGTTTGCTCTTCCTAAAGTATATTAGAAGTTTAGTACGTAAATTTTTGCACCACCTAAACTTAGAATTCTAACTCTTTACACTCCTTGATTTAGAATTCTGGCTCTAGCACTCATCCTAATTTTATATGTAATTAACAGTTTGTTTTAATACAGATATTATCTCTGGGCACTCTACTGCAGCACCAACAACTCAGCCAACTAACAACACTATTCTACATCAGCAAAGCACAAATAGAAGTACAAGTGCAGTATCTGATAGAGAATACAAATAGAAGTACAAGCGCAGTATGTTGAAAGTCTGTTACTGGATTTTTCATCTTCTCAGGATCATCTTTGGTTTCTTGGAAGTCAAAAAAATTGACTACCATCTCCAAGTCATCCGCTGAAGCCGAATACAGAGCCATGGCTGCCACCACCTCTGAACTCCAATGGTTATTGTACCTTATTCGCGACCTTCACATCTCCCATCCTCCAACAGCTATAATGTATTGTGACAACCAAAGTGCTATGCATATTGCGCATAATCCTGTCTTTCACGAACGCACGAAGCACATTGAGTTAAATTGTCATATTGTTCGCGAGAAGGTTAAGTCTGGCATCATCCATTTGCTGCCTGTCTCATCCAAAGCTCAATTGGCTGATTTCTTCACTAAAGCTTATACTTTATCTCAGTTTTCCCACTTTTCGCACAAGCTTAGAGTTCATAATCTCCACTCCCAGCTTGTGGGGGGCTAATATAGATATTATCTCTGGGCACTCTATTGCGACAGCAACAACTCAGCCAACTAACAATACTATTGTACATCAGCAAAGCACAAATAGAAGTACAAGTGCAGTATCTGATAGAGAATACAGAGCTTACTATTCAAGGAGTAAAAGCTTACATAGCAGTTCTTTTGATGATTGATGGTGTAACTTCCTTATCTAGTCCTTAGCATAGCTTATTATTGTTTCTCCTATTTTCAAGGGGAATTAGTTAGTGGCAGTTACCTTTCAACTCCACTTGCATGTGAACTTTTGTATATAAATATTGTATTGTATCAGTCTCTTCTTTAATTTTTTCAATGAAATCTTTTCAAGCTCAATTTATTTTCTTTCAATTCAATTTCGTGTTATGTTTGCCAATTCGTAATGGAATTGCTTTGAACTTAGGGACCCAAAAGTCTTTCCCACCTTTTCCAGGCAACAGTGATTCTAGCTGAATATTAACTCGTTAAACATATGGGTTGTTGGTCTATTTCCTACCACTTCTTCAGCAGTATAAAATTAACAAGCAGAGTTTGGTGAATTTGCATTTTTATTTTTTAATCTTATAAACAAATCATGTGTTTGTGGGTTGTGACAGTCATAAGCACTTGCATTTTATCGACTTAATTAATCTATATAAAGACATCAATTTTGGTGATGAACATAAGCCATTAGGTAACCTCACACCAAATGCATATATGATTGGTGAATTTCAGTAATGGTTGAAATAGAAATTGTAGGAAACTTTTTCATGGGTATCAATTTTCATTCAGGTCAACCTTTTAACACTTAATATCTTTAATTTTCTATTTCAATTTGTAGGCATTACCAATAAAAGTTTCAAAGAGACAAAGAGGGAAAAAATGATCTACTTGGCATATGTCATTTCTTTGGCTAATGAAAAATTTCACATTTTTTCTTGACCAAGTCCTATCGAGACAAGTTATGGAGAATATGCAACATCAGATGCGGTTGAATTTGGAAGAGGATAGGGCAGTCCTCTGCAGAGAATAACTAATATCTATCTTGCTGCAATCCAAGTTCATTTAAGAATTTCTTCATCCATAGCAACTTTTTGCATGCTTCAGTTGCTACAATAAACTTTGTTTTAGTAGTTGATAATGCAACACAGTTCTGTAATTTTGATTGCCATGACACATCTCTCCCTGCAAAAGTGATAAAGTAACCTGAAGTAGTCTTTCTCGAGTCTACATCACTAGCCATATCATCTGTATATCCAATCAACACAAGTTTGGTATCTCCAAAATATAGGCATATTTGGAAGTACCCCAAAGATAATAGAAGATATACCTTATTGCAAGCCAATGTTCCTTTCCAGGATTTGAAAGGAATTTGCTCACTTCTCCAACTGCATGAGCGATATTTGACCGTGTGCATACCATGACATACATCAAACTTTCCACTACTGAAGTGCATATGGAACCTTGTCTATCTCTTCCTTCTCTTCATCTGTAGAGGGGCTCTAATACCACTTTTTTGGGCCCGGTGAGTGAATAATAAAATAAATGTGGAATAAAAATAATTAGCAAAAATAACATCAGCAATTTTACATGGTTCACCATTTGGTTTGGGCTACGTCTACAGACAAATTCTGAAATATTTTCTTCCACTAATAACAATTAATGGGTACAAAGAGAGTCTTCCCTAGACAATAACTAGAAGCAATACAACAATATGAGATAAATCCAAAAATTGTGGCACTTAAGTATTTTCCAAAAACATAATAAATAATTTTCTCACTATTTTTGTCACTCATTGTTTTTGACAAAATTCCCAAAAACCTAACTCCCAAATCACTAATTAGAGAAAACTTTTCACTGCATCTCTCGGACTGCTCACTTCTCTCGCGAATTTGCAGTGCCAAAATTCCTTGTGAATTGATCCATTTATAGGCAAAGGAGATTTGCAACAATTTGACCAAAATTTGGTCCTACCAATTTTAACCAAAGTGTGGTTCAATCACATTTGGCCGTGAATTTCATCCAATTGCCATCTTTTTTTTTTTTAATTATGATTGTGGACCCCACATGAGGAGGAATCCACCAACACCCACTTTAGTCCGTCCAATGAAATGGAGTTAGAGGGTGAGCCAAAATTCAGAAGTATCATATCTGTAGGAGTGTATGGCGGCAACTTTTTGTTGGCAGTGATTAAGGGGAGAAGGTGGAGAAGAAAGACGAGGTAGAGCACTGAATGATAGCTTAGAGACATTCCGAACAATACAAAGAACAAAAATATAAAAACGAGCCAATCCCTGGGCAGGGAGAATAGATTTTATATTCTCTGAAGTCTTTTACAAGGTCAATGTTGCAAGTAGTGAATGTCCGAAACCGAAACCAAAATTAATGTGTGGTAATGGTTGGTTCATCAAATAAATTAAACATATTTCATTTATAACTAATTATAAGATAAATTGAAAACTTCAGCTACATTATTAATTAATAATATCATCAGCACAAAAACTAAAGAAAATTCTCTCTTCATGAGACTTTGATCAATCATATTCCTCCATCTCATTTAATGATTTGAATGAGTGGCAGATTATTGGCTTTCTGGACGTGGTTGGAATAGGCCTGCTTTGGAAGGTACCTTACCTTCTTCAGTTAAAAACAAATTGGCTGCCTTCTTGATTTATGGGAATGATAGGGCCTTTGATCGGGATATCTGGAAATTTTCGTTGAATGGAGAATTTTCTGTTAGGTTGGCTTATGGATTCTTATGCTCTCATGATTCTTCTGGTGATGAAAGCTTTCGGCGATTATTTTTGAAAAAAAAAAATATCTATTTACCTCTGGCTAAGAGTTACTAAAATTTTTTTAAAATTTCAAATGCAATGCGAAACAAAGCTAAATATTACAAAAACTTTAATAATTTGTTATAGCAATGCCTTAATCCAATATACAGAGCTAGTGATGGAATGTGGACGATAGATTGAAGAACATGTTGGTGCTGGTTAAGTCTGCCCGACGGAAGCTTGAAGAAGATCATAAACGCACCGCAAAGGTTGTTGCGGTACAAAACGCAGCGTGTCATTAAGACCAAGCGCACCGTTTTTATCACTGATTCAATATAAGTTGCGCATTGATTTATTCTATCGTCCAAGTCATTAAGCGGCACCGTTTTAGTTAGCAGAAGAGAATAATTATTTAGGCGGGCTAGTTTGTTTTTCTATTAGGAGCGGTTACCTCTTTTTTCTTCTCAGTGTATATATACTGTACTAGTTAGTTACTCTCGCATTGAGTCGGACTATAAAAATTAAAATAAGTATATAGTATATAAATATGATAATTTTTAATAAATAAATAAATACGATAATTTTTAATGTAAATAATTATATAATACAAATAGTATAATATAATGCAAATAAATGATAGATATAAAACATATATATAGTGAAAATTTATATGCTTATGATGTGAAGAAGGGTGCATTTAATTGCAGAAAATTAATTAATTTAGAAGTCAAATTAAAGAAATTAAAATTTAAGTAAAGATTGAATTGGAAAGATGGAAGAATAAGGATTAAGGTGAAAATTTGACATGTACTGAGAATTTTTGGTTTACATATCCAATAAATAATATACTTTCCCTATTACAATTTTTACATAAAAAAAATATTCTATTATGTCTATCAAATTACTCCTAATAATTTTGGTGGATGAAGTGATAAAAAAGAGACATAAAAGAGAGGTATAGATGCAAACAAATTGGCACGATACTCTTCTAATTTAATTAAAAGTCTTGAATATATAGTTATTTTAAAACTCTTAAAAAAATATTACTGTTTTTCAATGACATCAAACTAATTCTCATATTTGATTAAAAAAAAAGAAGATATTAAAAGAGTCGTGTTGCAGTTGGACTTGAAACTTAAAGTCCCACTGAACGACAAAATAATTGAATTAATGTATCTAATAACTTACAATAGTTTGTATCCATTTTACTGAGAAATAATGTATTTAATTATAGAAAATTAATTAGTTTAGAGGCCAAGTTAAATAAGTTAAAATTTAAGTATGGATTAAATTGGAACAGCCAAACAAAGAAGAAATGGAGAAAGAAGAAATCTAGGGTCTAGCAAAACAAAGAAGAAATGGAGAAAGAAATCCAAGGTCTGTTGTTATGGCTAAATGGAGGAGAAAGAAGACATAACATTTGCATGACATTGTTTTGATGTAGGGACTACAAAGCAAAACGGCGTTGTTTTCTCAACTGGAAAAAGAAATCCTTATACTCATGAAAACAATGTCGTTTAAAATGCAACTGCTGGAAAAAAAAAAATTAAAGAGACAAAATTGGCACAGCACTGTAGTAACTATAGTAACTGTGTCATGCGCTTTATATATATTAATAGATTCTTTTTCTTCTTCAATACGAGAGATTATTTTTGCTCTCAATATCTGCTTTCAAGATTCTATCATGGTATCAGAGCTTATAGTGACTATTTGATACTTTGCAATTTTACTCAGTTTTCTTGTTACTTGTGTGTTTTCTTTTACAATGGTTGAAGCTAGAAGACTTACTATTCAAAGACTAGAGCAGCTGAAGGGAAGCAATCACTGCGGACCGGCGGTTCTCCAAAATTCAATTAATCTCTATACGATCTTAGTTTCGAACTTAATAAATGGAAACAATTATTTGACTTGGAGTAGATCGATGAAGATTTCACTCAAGGATAAAGGCAAGTTGTCTTTTATTGAATTTGATAGTGTAGAACCTGATGAGGATTTTGAGGAACTCGAAGAATTGAGCAGAGTTGACTCCATGGTAACTTCATGGATTTTGAATGCTTTATCAAAGGAAATTCCAAAATCTTTTATCCACTCTTCATCAACAAGAGAAATATCGAGAGAACGGTTACCTCTTTTCTCAGTGTATACTGTACTAATTAGTTACTCTCGTGTTGTGTCGGACTATAAAAATTAAAATGAGTACATAGTCTATAAATATAATAATTTTTAATAAATATGATATTTATTAATGTAAATAATTCCATAATACAAATAGTTTAATATAATGCAAATAAATGATCCAAATATTGATATAAAACATATATATATATATAGTGAAAATTTATATGCTTATGATGTGAATAATGATGTATTTAATTGTAGAAAATTAATTAATTTAGAGGTCAAATTAAAGAAATTAAAACTTAAGTAAAGATTGAATTGGAAAGATGGAAAAATAAGGATTAAAGTGAAATTTTGACATGTACTGAGAATTTTTTGTTTACATATCCAATAAATAAATACTTCCTCTGTTACAATTTTTACATAAAAAAATATTTTATTATGTGTTGATAGAATTATAGTTAGTTTCCATGAGTATAGAGTTTTTTTTATCATTAGTCTAAACATAACCATATACAGAACTTTTCACCATAAATAGTAACCAGACTCTGATACCATAAAGGCCTTCCTATCAATAACTTTAACTACTTTCTACGGCCTTCTACCTTCTTTTCGCTTCTCTGTATTAATAGGAAATCTAAAACAATATTAGAACATGGAAGGTGTTTAGGGATGAGAAGATAAAGTATATGAAGATTTTAGATATTGATTAGAGAAAGGAAAAAATTTAGAAACTTACGATGAGAGAAAACTTAGAGAAGATTTTATTTATCTTTCTCAAACTTGATTACAAACTGAAACTAACTTCTCCTTATATAAGAGAGAAGTACACATTATATTGCTATGACAGCTCATACAAACACTAAGGATAATTATTACAAACTGACAAAGGAGATAAGGTCTCCATCTCATAAAGAAAAAGGAAAACAAACATCTTTATTTCACATCACTACTTTAATAAAGTAAAAAAAATTTTTAGTCCAATCATTTTCCTCTGATGGGCTCGTGACTAGGACAGAGGTTCATATATGAATAGTTATCATTTGAACTAGAGATGGAAAATGTGGGGCTAGGTACACGTGGTCTAGAGGGTCTAGCTGCAGAAGGTCCTCCTAAGTCATGAGAAGACTTTATCGGCATATTAGCTAGTTAAGCATTTTCCAATTGGACCTCGTGTTCAAAGGGAATTTCTTCCCATGGAGCTTCTTCATGATAAAAAGGCCAAAATGATTTTGGGATGTAACTATTTTTTACAGCAATTTGTTTTTGTAGTTCCCTGACCTCTAATGGATGGCTGTCATAGTTTCCTCATAAAGAATAAGGGAATGTTTGATAGACTTCAAATAGGGCATAATGTTCATATCATTTGAGAAAAACAATAGTATGAGCTTCTTTTTCCTGGATATCAACACTCCAATTGTCATAAAGGACCTTAAAGAAGAATTGTTTCCAAACGTCCAAAGGACGGAACAACTTAAAAGCTTGCGGGAATTTTTTAGCAGAGCTTCAGCTATTAACAAATTATACCACTATGGAGGATAGAACTCAAATGCCATAAAGTGCATGGAATACAGATACCATAACATATGGAGACCGTGTTTTGGGAAAAGCCCTTCAGTAGGAATTTTGAAACACATCCATGAATGGATACTATGGATTGAATTCTTCTAGGAAGGATGTACATCCTTCCATGTTGTCTAATAGCAGAGTATTGAGTTATTAGCATCCTTTCAGTCTTTTGTTCTTTAGACATTGTTTTAGTGAAAGACCATCCAAGAGGGTATTTTTGATCAATAACCAAATTCAGAGGTTTAACCATATAGATTAAAGGAACAGATTGAATGGATGTCACCAAATGAAGAGGTGGTTTTTGTTTTTGAAATGGCCTTGATAATAAATCAGGAATGAGATTCTAGTCTCCTTTTATATGCCGAGTGGTAAAGGAGAACTTCGAAAACCATTCACTTCACCTTAGTAATTGAGCATGTGGGACCTGTTTTCCTTTGAATTCAAGGATTTTTGGGATGGAAGAACAGTCCATGAGGACAAGGAAATTATGTCCTATTAAGTGGAATTCAAATTTCTTGATACCATTCTTCACCGCTAAGATTTCTTTAAGGGTGGAATGGTAATGACATTCTGATTCTTTGAATCGGCCACTAGCATAGGCATAAATTTGTGTGCTTTCATCTTTTTCTTCCAAAAGAATGGCTCCCCAATATTCATCACTTGTATCAGTCTAGAGGATTCTTTTACCATTTGTCGATATGTGCAAAGAAGGAAGATATGAGCAAATTTCTTTTAACTTTTTTATAGCCTGTGTTTAGATATCTGTCCAAGGTGGTGGCTTCTTTTTCAATAATTGTTATAAAGGAGAAGCCCACTGAGTGAATTGTGAAATAAAGTCTCTAGCATAGTTGGCCATTCTTAGAAACTGCCGAACTTGCTTTACTGATAAATCAGTATTAGGGAATTGTAGCAATTTTTGTCCAATATGAAGACAGGGCTGATATATGCCATTCTTGAAAGTCATGCCAAGAAAGTTTATTCCTTGTATGTCAATGTGCATCTTCTTTTCAGAAAGCATGATTCCATAGTGAGTAGTGCTATGAACTTTTTTTAAAAGTTGATAATGCGCCTTCTCATCTTTCGAAAAAAGAAAGATATCATCAATATAGATCAAGGTAGAAGATAAGATTGACTCATAGATACATGTCATTACCTTTTGGAAGAGTGAAGGAGCTATAATTAAACCAAAGGGCATAACTGTCTATTGATAATGGTGATTGGGAATACAGAAAGCTATCTTGGATCTTTCTTCTTTGTGAAGGCCAAGTTGCTAGAAGCCAGATCAAACTTGGAGAAAACCTTGGCATCTTTGAGAAAAGTGATTAAGGACAATATTTTTGGCGAAGGAAACTTATCATCTTTGAGAAAATGATTTAAAGGCTTATAATCTATTACTAGCCTCTTCTTACCTCAAACTTGTTTAGAGGAAACTTGCTAAAAAAACTCATTTTCAATATGCCTTAAGGCATTAATAAGATAGTTGATTTGGTGGAACTGCATTTTTTTATATTCAATAGTTCATAACCACTATTCTTTTGGGCTTCCAACAAATCTAGTGGTGAGTTCTTGAAGTATTTCAAGGACAGAGATCCTAGCTTGCTACTTTGTTTCCATCCAGGCTAAGATTTCCAAAAGACAATTTCTTCTTAGGTGATGAGGAACATCATCCATAGAAAACCAAGGGCCATTAACAGATTTTGTCTTGTTTTCTTTTGGAGGGGTAGTGGTAGGACTAGTAATATCTTCATCTTTAGATAGCTCTGTAAAATAAGCTTCCATATGATCAGTAGCCATAAAAAAACCAGTAGAAGCTAGTTCAATTGGTCCAGTTGGACTTGCCATTTTTATGGATGGAACAGTGCTAATGGATTTAGCAGTACTAGTAGAGGAGAAAATAGTCTCAGTAGAATGAGATGAAGAGGTATTAGTACCATATTCAGAAAATGAATCTAAAGTATCTTGTACATCATCAGAAGTGGTATTACTAAGATGATCTTGGGTAAAAGAGTCTGAATCAAAGTGAGAGGGTTCTTGGACCATGTATTGAAAAGGATCTTAAGAGTCTTAGAAGAATTAACCAGGAGGTTGTGATTCAGGTTCTTTTCCAAGTCTATAAGAAGGAGTTGAGGATGAAGTAGTAGTGTTTGTGGGTTGTGTAGAAGGAATAGAAGTGGTTTGCTTTTTCTTTGGTGGTTTAGGTTTACGAAGGTGTTTTCTCAACATTTTTTGGAATTCTCATACTGAAGAAGGATAGGGTCAACTTTTGGGTTTATAGGAGTAAATGATACAATGGTTTCTAGTAAAGGTAAAATGCTGGTAAAAGCAAAAAGGTTGAATGAAGTTTGGATATGTAAGTCTTTCTCTACCTGAGACAATTGTTGTTTTAACTTGGTAATTTCGTCTTGTTTCTATTGAAAAGTAGGACTAGAAATCTAATTTCGAATCATTTGCATTAGCTCATTGTGAAGAGCCATAACCTGCTTTTGAAGCTTGAACATAAACTCCTACTAAAAATTGAACTGATTCATCATAGAGGACTCAACTAAGTTTACTTTGGTCGAAACAATATCTACTTTAGTTTCAATTCTCCTTAAAGAAGAATTTTGAGCCAAAACATTTTTAGTTTGCCAATTAAGTACAAAGTCTCCAACTGTAATGTCTCGAGGTCTTCCTTGAGCATCAAGACCAGGAGAACGAACATATGGAGTCCTTTTGATATTTTTAGCAAGATCTACCATACTTTCTTATAAAGAAGGAAAGTCATCGGTAGCAGGCTGAAACATGCAGACCGGGGGTTCCAAAACTGGTACTGGAGTGGGTTTTGGAATCCACTGAGGCTCATGCTTTTTAAGTTATTTTAAACCTTTATTATATATTAGGAGAGGAGGAGTAAGTGTCGGTGGCTACAAAGGCCACGAATCTGGCTGTGAATGTCCATCCAAATTAGGATTTGTTAGTATTGGCATCTTTACTCTGAAAGATGGGGGTTTAGAATAGTTGACAATATAGTCATACTTTCCATATGGTTGTCCTAACAAGCCAATAGACGGATCATTGTCATCAAATCTCCTTTTCATGGTTTTTTCAGATCCATGTCGATTCTTCTTTTTCTTAGAATAATTATCATCACTCTCATAAAGAGCATCTTCTAAGCAGTCATCATATTGACAATCAACATCTAAGACTTTGTGATCTCCTTGAAACATGGCATAAATTGGTTTGCTAGCAGAATCAGAACTAGTAACTCGAAATTCTTCTTCTAAAGCAACTGGTTGGATCATGAACTGAGTTCAAAAGAGAGAGGAGCTAGAACTGGATTCTGCTTATCTTAGAAACTAAGTTTCTACTATGCCACCAGCTTTCTTGCTAAAACAGGATTCTAGATTTTGAACTTGTTGAGAGTTACTATGAATTTTCTCATAGTTTGTTACCCAAATGTCTGGTAATAATTTTGTCAGTTCATCTCTAGAGATTAGTCTAGGAATATGCATATAGATAGGAACATGTTGTGAATCTACTCCAATGAATAAGACATCACTTGAAATAGGAGCTAAAAGACTTAAAGCATGATTTTGTACTCTATAGATCAACTGATAGTGGAGAGTAGCAGCAGTAGTAGGCATAACCTGAGGAGCACCAATAATTTGAACTTGAACCTTGAGTGCAGAGAGCACATGCAGATCTTCAAGAGACAAGTTAAAATTAGGATAGAAAGTAAACAAGACTGTCCCAGCATTAAAAGAGGTTTCAACAGTACCAATTACAGCATGCTGATACTGGAGTTATCTGGTGTCCAACAAAACCAATTGTGCAAAAACTAGCAATCCTTAATGGATGGAAATAATTATTTGACCTGGAGTTGATCAATGAAGATTGCACTTAAGGCAAAAAACGAGTTGTCTTTTATTGAATTTGATAGTATAGAACCTGATAAGGATTCTAAGGAACTCGAAGAATTGAGCAAAGCTGACTCCATGGTAACTTCATGGATTTTGAATGCTTTATCAAAGGAAATTCCAAAATCTTTTATCCACTCTTCATCAATAAGAGAACTATCGAGAGATTTAGAATAGAACTATGACATATGCAATGGTCCTTATATCTATTAGTTACAATAAGAGATTTCTTCTGTTAAACAAGTAAATTTATCTGTAAATGCTTATTACACGAAGTTGAGATTATAGGAGGAGTTGAATTGCTTGAGTCCTATACCATATTATAGTTGTGGAAATTATGAACGTAGAGCTAGAAAAGTGATAAAGGAGGCAATCTCACTAAATTGGCTGATGCAATTTCTAATGAGGTTGAATGAGGGATATGAGAATTCTAAGAACTAAGTTTTTTTTTGGGTAGATCCACTGCCTACTGTCACTAAAGCACATTCTATGATGCTTAGAGTTGAATTAGCCAATATGCATTTTGAAGATAATATAGAAGGCAATGTCCTTATTGCAAGAAGTGAGCAGAATTATACTGAAAATGTGAATAGGAAGAAAGATTCTACTAAAGGAGAAGAAACGTTCTGTGAACATTATAGGAATTTTGGGCACATAAAGGACACATGCTTCAAATTGTATGGTGCTCCTAAGTGGTATCATGAATTACAAATGAAGAGACAAAAGGATCAAAGAAGAGTGCAAGCTAATTTTGCTGCTGATAGTGATGATGAAGTGAATGATACTCAAAGTGTGAAAGGCCAATCAATGGCAAAAATAATCAGGCAGGAACTATATAGATACATGAAAGGCAAACAATTGGCATTGGAGAGTAATGTCAATTTTGCATAGCTGGAAAACTTTTCAGGTATCTACAAAACTAGCACTAATCTTGATAATTCTATTTACTAGATTATAGATAATCGAGCTTCTAACCATATTTGTTTGCAAACCTTTATCCTACCTCAAAACCTATTAGAGTCCATTTACCTAATAGTGATACAGTGAGAGCTGATTATGTAAGAACTATTATCCTAAATGCTCAAATACATATAAAAAAAAGTTCTTTACATTCCTTGTTTTAAGCACAATCTTATTTTTGTTCCAAAGCTAACACACTAGAACCTTTATCAAATTACCTTTACTCATGATAGCTGTGTTTTATAGGACCAGAAGAATAATGATAAAGTAGCAATTGGAAGAGTTATGGGAAACCTATATGTACTTATTTTATCTTTACCTCAAAACATGTATGCTAAGAAGTGTTGTGCTACTGAGAATTTACTAGTTTATTGTAATAAATCATATTTCCACTACTATAGCCGATATATGGCATACTAGAATTGGACCTCTTTCTAATATTGTCTTGTCTCATTTACAAGTTCTAAATAAAGAATTCATTCCTTCTTTTATTCCTTGTGAGATCTATCCCTTGGTAAGATCATTTTTTTTCCCACTAGTTTAACTATATTTGATTGATGATTACTGAAAAGTAGTATGGACCTTATGATGGACCATAAAGCACAAAATATCCCTTATTTTACCGAATTTTTCAAAATGATACAAAGGCTTTTAGAATAGACAATAGAGTTGAATGTTTTAGTTACTTGTCAAAAATTATTGTCTTCATATGGAACTCTTCATAAGAGAACTTGCACTTACACGTCACAATAAAATGGCATGGTTGAAAGAAAGCACCGACATATAATTCAAGTAGTTAGGACATTGTTGATTCAATCTTATCTACCTGAAAAATTTTAGGTTCATTATGTCCTTCATGCAACCTATCTACTTAATAGACTACCCACCAAACTACTTCAATAGAAAACATCGGGGTAATTCTACAAATTGTATCAAATTTTGTCATTTTATTACAATTTGGTACTAATCTTCAATTTTCGGCACCAAAGGTTAGCTTTATTCCCTCATAAAAATGCACTCAAATAGCAATGTTTCCAAAGATTAAAGAAAAATAAATTAAGCAAATAAATTACAAAAAAGAAAATAATTTATCCAATGTCACTATTTTGGGTGTGTTTTTATGAGGGAATAAATCTAACATGGATAATAGAGTGATGTGGTGCCAGGCCATCCTTTCGGTGTCGGAAATTGAGATTGGTACCAAATTACAACATTTATCAAAAGTTTGGTACCAATTTATAACAATTAAAATGTTTGATACCAAATTGTAACAAAATGAAAAGGTTTGGTATCGTTTGTGCAATTAGCACGAGAACAACATTTGAGGTGCTTTTCTCAAGAGTTCCACATTATACTATGCTCAAGGTTTTTGGGTGCTTATTTTTTGCAAAAATCAATTGGTTCTTGCCTTCTAATTTGCTTCTAGGTCTCTTAAGTGTATCTATATTGGTTATTCACCTATTAAAAAAGGATACAAATTGTATGATATAGATAACAATATTGTCCTAGTTTCTAGGGATATGCAGTGGTTTGAAAGTATATATCCTTTTCATAATGTGTTTACTACTTCTTCTTCCATTCCTCTTCCCCAACCTATATCTAATAATCAAATAAATCATTAACTTGGCTTCGAGATTTGAAGTCAATACAGTTTCCCCAAATTCACCCCTCTATGGATAATACAATTCTACACATTTATGTTTTCTAGCTAGCCTATCTATGGTGTAGGAACCTATAACTTATCAGGAGGTTATGCAACATCAAGTGTGGGTACAAGCCATGAATGAGGAGTTAAGGGCCCTTGAACATAATCACACATGGGAACACACAACTTTGCCTTGAAATAAAAGATTATTGGATCTAAATGGGTCTATAAATTGAAATTCAAGCAAGATAGCAGCATAAAGAGGTATAAGGCAAGGCTGGTAGCTAAGGGGTTTAACCAAATTGAAGGAGTAGATTATACTGACAACTTCTTTCATGTAGCCTAGTCAGTCACAGTTAGAGTGCTAGCTTTAAGCAATTGCAGCATCTAAATCTTAGCCTATTCATTAACTCGACATCAATAATACCTTCTTACACGGCTATATTGATGAAGAGTTGTATATGTTGCCACCTGAGGGATACCAAAAGGCTTAACAAGGTCAAGTTTGCAAATTACTTTGATCCCTGTATGGCCTTAAACAAACATTCAGGTAATGGAATGTTGAATTCACCAATAAGCTCCATTTTATGGTTTTCACAATCATCACATGATCATTGTCTTTTTACATTCACTAATGGCTCAAATTTTCGTTGCTGGTGTATGTAGATGATGTTTTATTAACAGGAACTTATGAGCCAACAATTACCAAGGTCAAGCAGTATCTTTATCAAGCCTTCACTATCAAAGACCTTGGACATGCCAAATACTTTCTTGGCATTGAACTAACAAGATCTTCAAAGGGTCTTTTCCTCTGTCAACGCAAATACGTAATAGATTTGCTTAAAATGTAGGAATGCATGATTGCAAACCAGCCTCTACACCTTTAGTTAAAGGGGCACTATTAAGAGCAGATGAAAGTTCTTTATTAGCTGATCCCCAATATTATAGGAGGTTAAATGGGAAGCAACTTTATGTTGGTTTCACACACCTAGATGTGACTTATATTGTTCAATAACTAAGTCAGCATGTTCAATCACCACGTAGCTCCTATTGGCAAACAGTTGTACATGTTCTTTGCTACTACAAGGCACACCAGCAAAAGGGATTGTTTTATCCTAGTACCAACAACTTATACCTTGAAGCCTTTTGTGATACGAAGTGGACCATATGTCGTGATTCACGATGTTCTTTGACTAGCTATTGTGTATTCATGGGCTTATCTTTGATTTCATGGAAGACAAAGAAGCATAATATCGTCTCCAAATCCTCTACAGAAGCATAGTATAGGAGTATGGACAGTATAGTGTGTGAACTTAAATGGATTAGTTACTTACTCCATGCCTTTCAAGTACCAGTCCAATGTCCCATTTCTTTATGGTGTAATAACCAAGTTGCACTTCACATCACGGCCAACCCCAGTTTTCATGAACGCACAAAACATTTGGAGATAGATTGTCACCTTTTGCGTGATAAATACATAGAAGGATTCATACAACCCTAGTATGTGTCCTCTTGAGCTCAACTAGCGGATATTTTTACCAAAGTCTTACAACCCCTACTTTTGATGATCTTAATTTCAAAATGGGCTTGATGGCTTTGCCCCCAGCTCCAACTTGAGGTGGGATGAAGAACATATCGGTGCTGGTTATTAAGTTTGTTCCATGAAAGCTTGAAGATCATAAACGCACCGTTTCAATAATCAAGCAAAGGCTGTTGTGGTACAAAATGCAGCGTGTTGTTCTCCAGTCTAAGTTATTGAGCAGCACCGTTTTAGTCAGTAGACGAGAATAATTGTTTAGGCGGGAAAGTTTATTTTTCTGTTGGGAGCAGTAACCTGCTCTTCTCTGTGTATGTACACAGTATTCGTTTTCTTCTTCAATATGAGAGATTATTTTTGCTGTCAATATCTGCTTTCAAGAGTCTATCATAGATATGACATTCTTATTAATTTTATGGGAATATAATATTGGGTAAAGTAAATGAGTGGATCCAATTTTATAAATAAGCTTAATATTTTCTTTTTTCTTGTTTCAGAAATTGAACTGAATCCGATTCACACACGAAATATTGAGCCAAATATAGAATTAGTAATTAATTTTATGGCTTAATTAAGCAATCATCTGTATCAAATGGACAGTTTATTCAATTTTGATAGCATATAGTTTTAGGATAAGGCCAGCAAACTAAGTTTTATAAATATAATGAGATTTATTTATTTTATAACTCGTAGGTATTACTTGGCTTTGCTTTTTCTCTTATTTATGTTATATCATACTTGTTTTTGCTTGGAGATTATTTAAAAACCTCTGGCCGTGAATATGTTTTTAATCCTACTTCTTTTCATCCTTAGATTCTTCGACTAGCTAGGGTCGAAAATGGGTCTAAATTAAAATATTGAAGCCTGACAACACCTTGCTCAAGTTGGTGCGGAAAATGAATGGCAAAGTCTCATTTATTTTAGGGTGGACATCTGCATTTTTTCAACTTTTTTAAATGTATGTAATATTATAAAAATTTATATTATTTTTTAAGATTTATTCCGTAAAAAATATATTAGAATTCTATTTTTGTACTCACTGACTTAAATTCTCAGCTCTTTTATACCCTCTTGATTTAGGTCTAGTTCTTTACATGCCTTTGACTTAGGGGCCTGCAGTCACTACCATTGGTCGGGACAAAATAAGTCTATGTGATGATGCCCTTCTTTGGATTTTCTAAGAAATGGCTGATTCAAGACTCGAAACAAATTTGATTTGAGTCAATGTATATGAACCAAATGCAGGTATATTATGCATTTCATTTGATATTTAACCTTCATAATTATGTCATCTTATTCTTCTTAAATTGTTAGAGTAGCGTGGTAATTGGGTTTAAATTGATAGTGTCAACCCTAACAATGTGGTCTACGTGCTATCCAACTTGTGGATAATAAACGATGGGACAGAACATGACTTATTGATGGTGTCTTCCTTTGAATTTTCCTTGCAAGTTGGATGGCCAAATTAGGACACAGACACTTTTTATTTATAATAAATTTTCACCATTTATTGTTTTTTATTTTTTATTTTAAAAATATCATTTTTTTTTATTTTCAAATTTATCAATTTTTGTTTTCAATTTTACCATTTTTTTAAATTTTTTATTTTAAAATATAACATTTTATCATATCTCATATATTATGGCACAATTTTTTGGTATAACTTCTTACTTTATTTTTGCATTAAGATAGTATGCTCGTGCTTAGTAATAGTAAATTTTAGGTATACTTTGAGTCAACTTTAGATAATACACTCACGCTAAGCATGGCACAACATATTAGCTCTGAACAAGGGTAAACTTCGGTATATTATGGGTTAACTTTGGATAACATGCTTGCGTTGAGATAACATGTTTGTGCTAAGTAAAAGTAAACTTTAAATAAATTTTAAATATACTTTGAGCTAATTTTGGATAGCATGCTAGTGTTGAGATAACATGCTCTTGCTAAGTAAATATAAACTTTAGGTAAAGTTTAGTTAACACGTTCACATTGACAATGGTAAACTTTGAGTAAAATTTAAATATTAGAGTTGAGTAGAGTGTCTGGCTTAGCCAAAAAAAAAAATGAATTTATAATGCAAATTTTCCATTTTTTGATATATTTAAAATCTTAAAAAATTAATTTAATATTTTTGAAAGAACTTTTAAATGTCAGAATTTCCATTTTTGAAAATTTTCCTTCATGTATGAGTCAATATATGAATCAAATTAAGAATATTCATGTCGCGTCATATTTACTTTACCTATATTAGAATACTTTGAATTTGTTGTAATAAAAATTCTGTCAGATATTTCAAAATAATACATACTTAGAATGGTGGAAAAATAAATTACCTCTAAACAGTTCCAATCATATCATTATGGTATGCTGCTATTAACATCAGCTCAACTTTCGTGCTGATATCCTAATTAGCCCAAATATAATATAGATTCGTGTCAGATAAATCCATTTTGCTGGAAATGCAATGGACAAACAATAGTAAAATTATGAATAATCACAAGGCATGGATGGAAGAGAGAGAATTAAAAATCACTTATATCAGTAGACACTTTTGCTCACTCTTACATTAAACCTGCTGAATTAAACCATACACATATATAGTTAACACTAAATAGCCGTTCAATCACTCTATCAAATATTCATACTCAAAATCCTAAACACACACTAAATACATGCATAATTATATTATTATTATTATTATTATTATTATTATTATTATATCATAACAATTCATATACTTATCATAACACACAATTAAATTGCAGATTACTATTTCTAACACTATTAAGAGAGTAAAATGCTCAATCTCAAAATTTTAAAGGGAATTTATATTTCATGGATTTTATACGTGTTTTTTCATGAGTGAATTGATTGGGATATTTTTCTAAGACTGCAAATAAAAATTAAGCGGAACAATAGTAACAATTTCTCAATTCAACTTTCACAAAGTCAATGCGCGCAAGAAAGGAACTATTGTTTTTGATTTCGTGTTACTGTTGTGTGCTTGTAAACTGGTGGTGGTTGTAGCAGAAGTAGTTGAACCGCTTGCTCCAATCGACTCAAGTTGAGGTCTGTTAACGATCTCAGTGCATATAGTTGAGACCTCAAGCTCAGGTTAGAGGTATTTGCAATTAGGATCTATGCAGTCGTTTTCAGAGTCTGCGGCTTCTTGTAGCTCCAATGCAAACTCAAGCTCTTCCTTCACGTCAGACATGGTTGGCCTATCAATTCCTTTATTATGCACACAATTTAATGCAATCATCACAAACTTCCTCAAACACCCTGCAGCTATTCTCCCTTTTAAACATGGATCGATTAGCTCACAAAAAGTACCGTTCTGAATGCATTTTTTTGCCCAAATAACTAAATTTATTTGTTCTTCCTCCAACTTCCGGTTGACTGGCTTTCGAGCACGCAGTACTTCAAAGAGCACTACACCGAATGAGTAGACATCAGATTTTTGAGTCAATTGTTTGTATCTTGCATACTCAGGATCTAAATATCCCCATGTACCTTTTACAATTGTACTAACCTCCTCACTGAATGCTTCTTTTGCTAATCCGAAATCTGAAACTTTGGCCATCCACTTCTCATCCAACAAAATATTGGTGGTCTTTACATCTCGATGGATAATTGTGCGATTTAATTCAGAATGAAGATAATGCAACCCACGAACTGCTCCAATGCATATTTGAAGCCTTTTCTTCCACGGAAGTGGATCATTGTTGGTATCATACAGATGCTGCCGGAGCGTTCCATTGATCATATATTCGTAAACGAGGATCATTTCTCCTTCATCAATGCAATATCCAATCAAGGAGACTAGATTAGCATGGCGAAGTTGGGAGAGCTTCTCTATCTCATTGTTGAATTCGTTAGTCCCCTGTTTCGATGATGAATCTAACCGCTTGATTGCAACTGGCCGGATTTGTCCATCTTCAATATACCCTTTGTAGACAGTACCAAATCCTCCTGAACCAATAACATTTCTAGCATCGAAGTTTTTTGTGGCCGCTCGAATTGCCAGTATTGTGAATCTGTGGCAACGATGGGTTGGGAGTACTGTTGCCGATGTACTGGCCGTGATGGAGCCCCTGAAAGACTCGTCCTTTAGTTTCCATTTTCTTTGGAGTATGAAAAGACAGATAATTGAGGAGAGCCCCGATATGCAAGCAAAGATGGTTCCAATAACAATCATGACTTTCAATAGGACTTTGCTTTTCTTATTCTCTGGCGAAATTGGCGGCTGTTGTGGTGGTGGAGGAACAGCCTTTAGTCTCGGGTTAGACCCTGCTAGACTGCCTTCTGAATTGTTCAGCTTGAGTATCTCCAAACCGTTCAAGAATGCATCTTC
>CATIWF010012617.1:0-17743 GCA_949630135.1 Balakata baccata | reverse complement strand
TGTCAAGTTTATCTCGTGAATACGTTCACGCCAAAATCTCTACGTATGCATGTGTTTCGTGTGACAGACATTTATAAAATAAATATGTCCAAATAAAATGCATGTGATAATGCATGTATGGATGGTCGAGAATGTTACATTAACTAATATTTCCTTTAGTTGTCTTATGTCTATTAGAGAGGAATCTTGGCTATGCCATAGAAGACTTGGGCATGCAAGTATGGACTTAGTTCAAAGCTTTATCAAAGATGAACTAGTAGATAGGCTCCCAAAAGTCAAATATTTGATGGAAAAGACTTGTGAGCCATGTCAAAGAGGGAAACACACAAATCATCATTCAAACACAAAAAAAATTGTAAGTACCTCTAGACCTCTACAACTATTGCATCTTGATTTATTTGGACCTAGTATAGTTGCTAGCTTGAGTTGAAAATATTATGCATTTATTATTATTGATAATTACTCTAGATTTACTTGGGTAATTTTCATAACTTATAAAAGTGATACCTTTGAAATCTTTAAGCACTTTGCCAAGAGAGTCCAAAATGAGAAGAGATATTGTATCTCTAAGATTAGAAGTGATCATGGCAAAGAGTTTGAAAATGATATTTTTGAAAACTATTGTTTGGAAAATGGTATTTCACATGATTTTTCCACACCAAGAACTCCTCAACAAAATGGGGTAGTTGAAAGGAAAAATCGAACATTGGTAGAAATGACTAGAACAGTGCTTAATAAGTATAGTCTACCAACCTATTTTTGGGTGGAAGCCACTAATACCGCATATTATATTGCAAACCGTGTTTTCAAAAGACCTATTTTAAATAAAACCCTTATGAGTTTGGAATGGAAGAAAATCCAAGATTTCATATCTTAGATTATTTGGTTGCAAATGCTTCATATTAAACACCAAGGACAACCTTGGAAAATTTGCCTCAATCGGATGAAGGCATATTTCTCCCGCTTGAGAAAAAGTTGATTCTCCCTGAGCTTGTTGAAAACTAGGCGTAAGTGCTCTCGATGTTCTTCTAAGGTGGCACTGTAAACAACAATATCATCCAGGTACACCACAACGAACTTGTCCAAGTATTCGTGGAAAACTCGATTCATGAGAGTACAAAAAAAAACAAAATAGCGGGAGTATTTGTTAGTCCAAAAGGCATAACAAGAAATCAAAATGTGCCATACCAGGTAACACTGGTGGTTTTTGGTTCGTTCCCATCCTTGATGCAGACTTGATAATAGCCTGACTGTAAATCAAGCTTCGTGAAATATTTTGCTGGACTCAACTGATCAAACAAGTCAACAATGAGGAGAATTAGGTACTTGTTCCTTACTGATCAGATAAGTCAGAAGTCAGACTCCAATTTCACTTATTACTTCCTCCAAGAAATTGATTGGTTCATTCCCCTCCCCTATGAGAGGTCCTACTCCATTTGTTCAAGCGATTATCTGTACTTGGGGCAAATGTGAATTTCCTCTTCGAGTTGTTTCTCGAATAGTCATTTAGGCTTTCAACAATAGTAATGGCTATATGGTGGTCTTTGATCCCCCGTCGATATAACTCATTCTTGGCCCAAGGTTTTAACCCTTCCATAAAATTGAAAAATTTCTCGGCATTTGATATATCTTGTATGTCCAAGATGAATGCTTGGAAGCTTCTCATATATTCCTAGATGGGCCCTATTTGTTGCAGCTCACTTAGCATGCAATGAGCAATATATGCCGTATTGTCAGGGCAAAGCTACGTTCTGAGTTCCTTCTTGAATTCTTCTCAAGAGGAGATTTTATTGTCGCCATTTTTCATTTTTCCATTCAGCTTCGCCATAAGAGTTTGGCATCTCCAGCTAGATACATGGGAGTTACCCTTAATTTTTTTTCCTTCAGGCTAATCTTGGTGGCTTCAAAATAAGAATCAAGATCAAATAGAAAGTTCTCCACTTCCGTCGAATCCCAGATACCATCATAAGTCTTAGGCTCAGGGATCTTTATCTTCCTAGATTTGGGTAGATTAGTGCCAATATTCTTGACTACTTTCATCAACACGCCTACTTGTTAGAGTAATGCTCTAAAGGCAATCACCTTTAGCACTTATTGTACATTTTTATTTAATTAATAAAAGGCATTTTTATTAATTTGGTATTCATATAAGAATTGATAGTGATCTTAAATCGATTAATGAAGTCCTTGATACATAACATAGCATGAAGAAAATCATGATGAGATCATAATATTGATATTCTTATTATGTGTAATTATGTTACTATCTAAATTATCCCTAGTCATAGGATTAATGAGGCGGGACATTATTAATTCGGATAGACTAGTACATGTTATATTTCTTGATTAGATCAAGTAGTAAATCTCATAATCTATAAGCATGAGATGTTTAGAGTTAACATGTGGATGCTTGCTAAGAGTAGCCAAGTACAATGGATGACCTTCTATGAGACATTCAAATGTCATTGATAGTCTCATCATAGCAATGGTGCAAGTATCTTTAGACTTGAGGTACTCAAAGATATCTTAGATAATGATTATGTACTTTGACTCTATTCCTTGTTACCTCATAGAGGTTGCTCATAGGGTGGTGATTGGGTATAGGTTGAGGTATTCGAAGGTAATTAGGTAGCCAACAAAGGATTCGCCACTACGAATAGAGGGAGTATATACCCATGGCCACTTATCGAGACATTACTTAGGAATCTCTGGCCAAAGTTGAAATGTCATGAGGACGGTCTTCAGTGACATGTCTAATAGAGTAATGAGTTTCAAGGACAAGATCCAATATCATTTGGGCTAGGTGTGATGTAGTCTGTCTAGCAGAAGTTGACACATTGTCCATACTCTGAATTGAGTGGGGTATAGAATGGTGAAAGGATAAATTGCACAGAAATTGTCTATAGAAAGGTTCGTAGTCAAACCACTGACTTTTCGGTCAATTGGGGGTCATGATGTATTGCTAGATATTGCTCATGATTTGCTTAAATTATTTGATAATTTAAGTGGCCAACATAACCGGAACCTAATGGGTCACACACGCTTTGGAGATGTGAAGATTGAGTAAAATGGCATTGGATGAGATCTAAAAATATGAGAGAATTATTTCGAGTAAGTTCGCGATAAGATCGTGGAAAAAAAATTGCTCAGAGAGATTAACGGGCCCGTAAGGGGCCTAGTAGGCCTAAGCGGGCTGCGTGCAGCTCGCAATGGTGATTAATTGGCCATTTAAATGGCCATTAAGCCATATAACTCCCATTTTCTCCTCTCTTGATTTTTGCTCTATGAAATTGATATTCTTTTGGATCTAAAAGACCCCAAAAGACAGAAAATAGACAATCAAAAATTTTTAGAGAAGAAAAAATTTTGGAAAAATTAAAGAGTTAATTTTTCTCTTAAAGGAACACACATAATTGCTAGCACTTTGAGGTGTGATCAAGCCATCTCCCTAGTGGTTTCATTCTTTCTTCTTCGTGTGGATATTGTTAGAGACAATCCTAAATTGGATTGTTGTGGTTTACTACTACCCAACAAGGTAAGAAGTTGAAAAAAATCAAGAAATTATAAAAGTATAATTTCTGAATTTTGCTTTGTTAAATTAGTTTTAATTGGCACAAGTAGAATTATTTGATTTGGGTTTTGAAAAATTTTATTTTTCACTGTGTAATATGTATTTGATACATGCTCAAAACCCTTCATTGGTATCAGAGCCATCTTGTACCCATTAAAATTAATTTTAATTTAAAGTTCAATTGGATTGCATGGTTTTGATGATTTTTGATCTTTTGATTTGTAAAATTGAAATTAATTTGTAAAATTTGTTTTACATATTTTTCTTTCTATGAGATGATTAAGGATAATTATATTGATTGAAAAATGGTTTGAATATTATTCAAATAATTAATTTCAAATTTATTACAAAATTGTTGAAAATTGCATAGTTGATGAGCATGTGATGTTGTTTAGCTTAAGTGTTAAGGCTACTCATATTTTTCTTTTAATTTGATTATGAAAACATTTTTTAGACACATTAAGAAAGTGTTTAAGCCTATGAAAGTATCCAATAATTAATTAAAATTTATTTTAATTAATTTTTCAAACAAATACCGAAATGGGGTTGTTTTGGATACCCGGCGGGACTGTTTTGTTTAATTTTTTTGTATGTGAATATTTCATTTCTAGCACCTTGAAATATATGATTAAAAATATGTTATTTTGATATTAGATGCATGCCAAAATTAATTTGCTTGAATTTAAATTTTCAAATTAATTCTAGATAGTAAATGGGTCGTTTTGAGCTTCTTATGTGTTGGTTCGTTTATCTTAATGATTTTGGCTTGTGCCAAAATTATTTTGATGGACTTGAGTTGACCTAAGGATGCTTAGAATGGTGATTTAAAGTTCTAAAAATTTTAGGAATTTTTGGACATTAATTTTGAATTAATTTAAGTTGAGCAAATGACATATCTAGTATGACTAGAAAGTGGCATGTATATTAAAATTAAATTGTTTAATTTTTGACATCATAATAATTTGATTTTAAGGTGAATTAATTTTAATCAATTCTGGAAATATGGAATTTAATTTAATTTGATTAATTATTAAATTCCATATTAAAATGGCATACAAAATTAAATTGACCAAAACAACAAAAGTAGGCATTTTTGGTTCAAGTGTTGAATCAACTTTCAATTTTGTAATCCAAAATTATCACTATCTTTTTTATTTTTATTTTATGTATTAGAGAATGCATGCTAGGGGTGTATGAAAGGCATGATGGATGATTATGGACTTAAGCCCAATGTGATTGAGCATGCATGATTTTGTTTTATGGTAAATATGGCCTGCGTGTCCTTGCCTATCTCTTCTTTTTCATGTATTTCTTTTCTCATCTTGCTCCCCTCAAATGTAAATTGAGATTTTCTATATTTGAAATGTGTAATTAGATTATATAGGATTAGAATAGAATGGAGATGCAATGAAGATGGTGCCATAAACAATAAGACTTAAAAGTAGGAATTTGATTTTTATTTTTGGGTTCTAATTCATGCATATTCCTAGGTAAGACCTAGTCAAATTCTCTTTGGCTTAAGAGATTGATTTTAGTATGTCCATAATCATGCCATATAGTTGGTGTAACTGTCTTTATATATCAATGTGATGAATGTATGATATATAAAAGCATGTAACGCTAAATAAATAATTATGTCTTACGGCTTCCATTAATGTGGGGAAAACCAGAGTTCTTCTAGTGTTAGAGTTGTTGAGTTGCCTTAAGCTCACTCTTTAAGAATATGTTCGAACCATTGAAATTATATTTCATGATTAATGGGGTTGGACTTAACCAATATCATTGATTTATTGGATTTGCGCCAAGATCAATGGGTATTGGAGGGGAAGTTGGATAAGTGTACATGAGATGTGCATATATCAAGAGTTGATAGCTCAATGTGTGCGCACACATCAATTAGTTGATTGCACAAGATTCGATAGTTGCATGGAAATGCAATTGGTATGGATCAGATACCTACCAGCTAAATTAAGGATGGTTTATTGAGTTGCCTCAAGGTCATTCTTAGCAAATTGGATATCGACCCACTAGGAGAACTTCCATATAGGTTCTCTGGGGTTCATAGTGAGGGCTTTGGACTTGCAATAAAATAGTGGGAGTTATAATGCAATTTATTAAAGACCTAATAATCATGCATTTTCAAGTACATTCCAACATGCTCTTTTTACATCTAGGTTACTAGAATCAACATCATGTCTACAAGTGTGAATTTGCAATCTCTAATGGAAACAAACAAATTGGCTGGACCTAATTTTCTAGATTGGCTTAGGAATTTGAGAATAGTTCTCAAATCTGAAAAAATTGGCTGTCTTGGATGAGCCACTTTCCAATTCCCCTGCTGTTGATGCTTTTGAAGAGGTTTAGAAGGCTTACAAGAAGCATTTCGATGATAGTGAGATGGTAAGCTATATTATGCTTGCTACTATGTCATCAGAGTTACAAAAGCAGCAGGAGGCTGTGGATGCTAATACTATGGTATATCATCTTAGGGAGCTTTTTGATGACCAAGCACGATTTGAAAGTTCGAGATCTCTAAGTCGCTCTCTCGCTCCAAGATGATTGAGGAAACATCTCCAGTGCAATATGCTCTGAAGATGAATAGCTATATTGAGAGGTTAGCCTCCTTGGGATTTGTGTTGGACCATGAATTAAGTATAGACTTAATTCTTAGTGGTTTGACCGATAGTTATGCACATTTTATTCTTAACTATAGGATGAACCATATTTTCGCCACTGTTCTTGAGCTGATCAACATGCTTAAGACAGCCGAGCCATCTGTCAAGAAGGACAGTAAGGCTGTGATGTTGATGGACTCTTCTAGCTCTAAGAAGAAGAACAAGTTGAAGAAGAAGTCTATGAAGCCTAAGGGAGGCTTGGCTAAAAAAAGGCCAAAGAGACTGCCCCAAAAGGGACTTGCTTCCATTGTGGCTAGGATGGCCATTGGAAGAGGAACTACAAGGCCTACTTGGAGTCTTTGAAGAAGAAGGCATCTGATGCCCCATCTACTTTAGGTATTTATGTCATTGAGGTTAATACTGTTTCTAATAATAATAATACTGGTTATTGCTCACACATATGCACTGATATGCAGGGCCTAAGGAACAGTAGGCATCTTAATAAGGGAGAGTCGGACCTACACATTGGAAATGGAGCAACGGTTGCTGCATTAGCTGTAGGAACTTATGTATTGACCCTCCCTAATGGGCTTATTTTAAATTTGGACAATTGCTTTTATGTACTTGCTTTAACTAAAAACATTATTTCTATTTCTAGTTTAAATAAAGATGGTTTCCATTTGGCTTTTAGTAACAATTGTTGAATAATCATTTTAAATGGTATTCTTTATACTAGTGGTACATTATGGAATGGTATATACATATTAGATATTTCAAATCCAGTTTTAAATATCAATGACAATAAGAGGCATAAACAAGATTTGTTGAAATCATCTTATTTATGGCATTATCACCTTGGCCATATAAGTGAAAGGCACATGACTAAGCTACACAAAAGTGGTAGTTTGGGGTCATTTGATTATGAATCATATGACACATATGAATCTTGCTTATTAGGTAAGATGACAAAATTGCCCTTTAAAGGAAAGGGTGAATGTGCCAATGGACTATTAGATTTAATACATTCAGATGCATATGGTCCAATGTCCATACATGCCAGAGGTGGTTTCATCTACTTCATTACCTTTATCGATGACTACTCACGACTTGGGTATATGTATCTTATAAGATACAAATCTGAAGCTTTTGAAAAGTTCAAAGAATTCAGAAATGAAGTAGAGAAACAACTTGGGAAAAGTATTAAAACACTTCGATCATATTAGGGAAGAGAATGCTTAAGCCAAGAGTTTCTTGACTATCATACGGATAATAGGATATTATCCTAGTGGACTCCACCTTATATGCCACAACACAATGGAGTGGCTGAAAGGAGAAACCGAACCTTCTTGGACATGGTAAGGTCAATGATGAGCTTTGCAGAACTACCTAAATCATTTTGGGGTCATGCACTAGAGACTGCCGTTTATATTTTGAATTAAGTCCCTTCAAAGTCAGTTTATGTTATTTCATATGAGATGTGGAATAATAAAAGGCCCGCACTTTCTTACATGAGAGTTTGGGGTTGTCCTGCTTATGTGAAGGGGACAATATCAGATAAGCTGGAAGCTAAATCTAACTGATGTCTATTTGTGGGATATCCTAAAGCATCATATGGATACCAATTTTACCACCCCTTGGAACAAAAAGTGTTTGTTTCAAGACATGCTATCTTTTTGGGGAAAGAGTTTTAAAAGGAGATAGTGGGAGCAAAATTGAACTTGAGGAAGTTCAAAATGTTCAAGCAGATGCTGATCAACTACCTAATCCTGAGCCTGCTACTCATACAAATGAGACAGTAGCTCAACCTTCTATAGCACAAGAACTTCGTAGGTCAAGTAGGATACATACTGTTCTAGAGAGATATGGATTTCTTATAAGCGAACATAATGACGCATTGCTCGTAGAAGATGATGAGCCTACAACCTATGGAGAAGTTTTGAATAGTTCAAAATCTGACAAATGGCTTCAAGCCATGAAGTCATAAATGGATTCCATGTATGAAAACCAAGTATAGACTTTGGTGCAAATAGGTTTTCAAGAAAAAACCCGACATTGATGATAATGTGGTTACCTATAAAGTTAGACTGGTAGCTAAAAGGTATCGTCAAAGACAAGGAATTGACTATGACGAGACTTTTAGCCCAGTAGCTATGCTTAAATCCATAAGGATACTTCTAGCCATTGCTGCTCATTATGATTATGAGATATGGCAAATGGATGTGAAGACAACCTTCCTTAATGGAAACCTAATTGAGGATGTGTACATGACACAGCTAGAGGGCTTCATATCCAAAGATGGCGAAAAGGTATGCAAGCTTCAAAGATCCATTTATGGATTGAAACAAGCATCCAGGAGTTGGAATATCCAGTTTGATGAGACAATCAAATTGTTCGATTTCTCATAAAATCCGAATGAGCCTTGTGTATACAAGAAGGTTAGTGGGAGTGCAATCATGTTCCTTATGTTGTATGTGGATGACATACTGCTAATGGGAAATGATGTCTCAGTCTTGCAATAAGTCAAAATCTAGTTATCCAAGAATTTCTCCATGAAAGATCTTGGAGAAGCAGCCCACATTTTAGGGATAAGGATCTATAGAGATAGATCTAAAAGATTGCTTGGTCTTTCACAGTCTACATACATAGATAAGGTGCTAAAGAGATTTAGCATGGAACAGTCCAAGAGAGGATATATTCCTATTACCTACGGAATTACTCTCTCGAAATCTATGTGTCCAAAGACATAAGATGAGAGGACATGTATGAGTATGATTCCATATGCTTCGGCCATAGGATCAATTATGTATGCTATGATATGTACAAGACTCGATGTATCATATGCTTTGAGTGTCACGAGTAGATACCAGTCGGACCTAGGTGAGGGTCATTGGGTGGCTGTTAAGAATATCCTTAAGTACTTAATGTATTCTTAGTATATGGAGATGGAGACCTTGTAATGAGCGGGTATACCAATGCTAGCTTCCAATTTGACAAAGATGACTCAAAATCCCAATCAGGTTAAATATTCACACTTAATGGTGGAGCAGTCAGTTGGAAGAGTTCCAAACAAGAAAGGACTGCTGATTCCACTACTGAAGAAGAGTAAATAGTACCTTTCGAAGCTGCAAAGGAAGCAGTTTGGATTAAGAAATTCATCATGGAACTTGGAGTGGTTTCTAGCATTGTTGGTCTAATACAATTGTATTGTGACAATAATGGAGCCATTACACAAGTAAAAGAGCCACAGTCTCATCAAAAGTCCATACATGTACCTAGAAGGTACCATTTGATTAGAGAAATCACTGGTAGGAATGATGTAAAAATAGAGAAAGTGCCCATTGATCAGAATATAGCTGATCCTCTAACTAAGCCACTACCCTAAAGAAAATATGATTCTCATGTACTCGCCTATGGAATTCAATATAAAGGCGATTGGCTTTAGTAAAAGTGGGAGATTGTTAAAGTAGTGCTCTAAAGGCAATCACCTTTAGCACTTATTGTACATATTTATTTAATTAATAAAAGGCCTTTTCATTAATTTGGTATTCACTTGTTATATGAATTGATAGTGATCTTAAATCGATTAATGAAGTCCTTGATACATAACATAGCATGAAGGAAATCATGATGAGATCATGATATTGAGATTCTTATCATGTGTAATTATGTTAGTATCTAAATTATCCCTAGTCATAGGATTAATGAGATGGGACATTGTTAATCCGGATAGACTAGCACATGTTATATTCCTTGATTGGATCAAGTAGTAGATCTCATAATCTATAAGCATGAGATATTTAGAGTTAACATGTGGATGCTTGCTGAGAATAGCCAAGTACATTGGATGAACTTCTATAAGACAATCATATGGATATTCTATTCAAATGTCATTGATAGTCTCATCATAGCAATGGTGCAAGTATCCTTAGACTTGAGGTACTCAAGGATATCTTAGATAATGATTATGTACTTTGACTCTATTCCTTGTTACCTCATAGAGGTTGCTCATAAGGTGGTGATTGGGTACAGCTTGAGGTATTCGAAGGAAATTGGGTAGCCAACAAAGGATTCGCCACTCCGAATAGAGGGAGTATATACCCATGGCCACTTATCGAGACATTATTTAGGAATCTCTGGCCAGAGTTGAAATGTCATGAAGATGGTCTTCAGTGACATGTCTAATAGAGTAATGAGTCTTAAGGATAAGATCCAACATCACTTGGGCTAGGTGTGACGTAGTCAGTCTAGCGGGAGTTGACACATTGTCCATGCTCTGAACCGAGTAGGGTATAGAATGGTGAAAGGATAAATTGCACAGAAATTGTCTATGGAAAGGTTCGTAGTCAAACTACTGACTTTTCGGTCAATTGGGGGTCATGATGCATTGCTAGATACCGCTCATGATTTGCTTAAATTATTTGATAATTTAAGTGGCCAACATAACCGGGAACCTAATGGGTCACACGCTTTGGAGATGTGAAGATTGAGTAAAATGCCATTGGATGAGATCCAAAAAAATGAGAAAATTATTTCGAGTCGGTTCACGATAAGATCATGGGGAAAAATTTGTTAGAGAGATTGACGGGCCTGCTAGCTTGGCAGGCCCAAGTGGGCTACTGCGCGCAATGGCCATTAATTGGCCATTTAAATGGTCATTAAGCCATATACCTCCCATTTTCTCCTCTCTTAATTTTTGCTCTATGAACCGATATTCTTTTGGATCTAAAAGACTCCAAAAGACAAAAAGTAGACAAGAAAAAATATTTGGAGAAGAAAAAATTTTGGAAAAATTAAAGAGTTAATTTTTCTCTCAAAGCAACACACATCATTGCTAGCACTTTGAGGTGTGATCAAGCCATCTCCCTAGTGGTTTCATTCTTTCTTCTTTATGTGAATATTGTTAGAGACAATTCTAAATTGGATTGTTGTGGTTTACTACAACCCAACAAGGTGAGAAGTTGAAGAAAATCAAGAAATTATAAAGGTATAATTTCTGAATTTTACTTTGTTAAATTAGTTTTAATTGGCACAAGTAGAATCCTTTGATTCGGGTTTTGAAAAATTTTATTTTTCGCTGTGTAACATGTATTTGATACATGCTCAAAATCTTTCACTACCTTAGTCCTTGTCTCTTCTAATTCATCACGAATTGAGATGAATGCTTCTTGGGCCTCGTTGGATAGGGACTTGACTCCATCTTCTAGAGTCTTATAAGCACCGGTTAAGGACTCAACTTATTCTTCAAGAATTTTGTGGGAACTAGCAAGTTGTTTCAGCATCTCTTCTAGGTTCCTTGACCTATCATCACCTGTTCCTGCATCATTGATATCAATTAAATTCGTACCTTAGGTGGAATTTTTGTGAAGTAGCTTATGGCCTACATCTGACTTGGCTATCAAGGTCTCAAACAAATTTGAATTTGCCACCATAGCTAAAAAGAATTCTTGGTTAGCCACCATGGCTTTCAAAGCTTCAGATTGGGCTACCGCAGCCACAATCGAGTTTGTATCGGCCACTGCGCTTTTAAAGCCTCATTTTCTTTTTCAAGGGCTTTAATTCATTGAAAAATGAGCTCAATATCTATTGCTTGATCACTCATTAGGGCCTCACTAGCCCTGTCTCTCTCAAGGGACTGCATCTTTTCCTCGAGAGCCTCAATTCGACTCAAGGAAGTTTTTCCCATGTTTTTTTTTTTGTAAAAGCCAGATCACTTCAGCTCTGATACCAAATGTCATGGGCCCACACTTGGGACTGTGTGGCGCTCACTTGGGTTGCATTCAAGTAAGCCAGCCAAGGATTATTCCACTAATTTTGCATATAAGATAGGACATGGGTTAGATTCGGGCTAACGACTAAATAACCAATAGCATTTGCAAGCATGATATGATAGCGTAACCAAGATAACACATAAATACAACAAGCGATCACATAAACATGGCATCACATTAAAGAAGCATAACTACATAAAGAAAGGTATAGAATGAGTAGAAATAGGGCTAGTATTTCATTAATATTCGATTGAGCATTACAAAGATGGCCAAGCCATTATGGAACATTTGTGTGGGTAGGGGGGCAACCCACAAGGCGAATGGGCTTGTTTACTATCTGATCCGAGCAACTAGTCTAATGGGTGACTAGTCACTCCCCCCTAAAGAGCTTAAAGGGCATGTTGAGACCTGGCAGGAGGAGATATGGATATGTTCCAGCCATCACTCCCTTGAAATTACAAAAATATAATTATTTTTGAAATGACTGTTTCACCCTTTCATTATAAGATTCTTCCCCCCATTACAAGATGCTCTCCCTTACACAAAGCTTATAGAGTCTTCAATAAAAGAACATTGGTTGTATAAGAGTCTATGTGTAATACCCACTAACTAAGGTCTAGTCATTATGCATGAATACATGACATATATATATGAGTTAGATTTAATGTTATAATGAAGTTATAATTAAGGTATAAGGTATATGTAAGGTATAATTGAAGTATATTGGTCAGTTTTGGTTTCAATTTCAAAAAAGGGACGAAATAAATCAATAACTATGAAAAATTAAAGTGTCATGACCCCGAAAAGGAGGTGTCACGGTCGTGACAATTGAAGAAGATGGATAAACATGACTGTTTGAAGTTGGTTGCCATATTAACTTTGTATGGCCGTGAAAGGTGACTACATAAAGCTTTTTCCACTATCTTATCACCATTTTTCATCATCTTTTCCATCCTCAATCCCTAAAACCCTTTCTCACACACCTAAGAACATCAAGGGAGGGATTCTTCATGGTTTTTGAGTGATTTAACATTAAATCAACAAAGAAAGCAAGATTAAAGCACGATTTGAAGAAATCATTATATTTGGTGAGATTTTAGAGGAGAGAGAAAGTTAGTGCAAGAGAGCCCACGAGTTCCTTGCATGATCAAGGGTCGTTTCTACTTTCAAGAGGTAAGAAAATCCAAGAAAATCATCTCTTTGATGTGATTATGAAGTTATATGGAAAGATTGTGTTGGTTGGTATGGAATCCCTTGGAGGAAGATGAAAGGTGGTTGGATTTTGTATGTGTTTGTGATTTTTAAAGTTACTGGAAGTGAGGTACCATGATATGAAGTAGAAATCATGCATTATAACCATAGTTTGGGAAGTATGGGTTAGTTTTATATTTTTATCATACTACTATTGACTTAGCATTTGTTATGCGGTATTGTTTGTGATAGGAAGACAAGAGGGATGAGACCGACAAGGAGAGTAGATAGCTCCTTAGTTGAGTTTTTGTCAAGCTCATAATAGAGATTTGTACATATATGCATTGTTATTTGCCCCTTAAACATGATAATTGTATGTATAAAATGAAATATGTGCTTATATGTTGTTGAGCATGCTTATTTTTTAAGCAATAGGATATTGTACAAAATGAAAGCATAACATGGCATGATCAAATGTTAGAAAGGTTAATTAGAGTATTTGAATAGGTATAAATATGGTTATAGGTATGAAAATAGCAAATGTATTATAGAGGGTACGATGCATGTATAAAACGTGTGTTGTGAACTTGATTTTGATCCATTTTGAGGATTTATTTAAGTTGTGGTAACTTATTTGTTTTGGTATCCAATGACCATAAATGAGTTCTATGCATGTTTAAGAAGTGATTAGAAGTTGAATTTCGACAAAATCTGACCATACACACAAGTTAGGACCTTTCATAGCTGGTGTCACAACCATGCTAAATTTGCATGATCATGATGACACTGTTTGTAGCTGATGGAAAATAAAGGCAATAGCCTTCACGACCAGCCTAATTTGTCATGGCCGTGGCAACACTATTCACAGCAATAGTAACCTATGTTTTAATGATGTTTTGGTGGGTCCAAAACATGCCAAATATGCACAAATGTCATAGTATGATGAAAAAAAAAACATATGAAAACATATTAATAAGTATAAATGTGATTTATGAACATGCATGAATTTTAAATAATATGATGGAAGTAAGAAGAATGAGATTGAAACAAAGGGTTACTTTGTATAAATGCCCATTTCTCCACTCGAGGACTACTTTAGGATAGATGGTGCACCATAAAGGGGATAAATGATACGTATCGCTATGAGGTATGAAAGGGGAACATGGTTGCAAGCCCTAGACCGGGTGCTCCTATTCCCGACACTCATATCCATTATTATACTCATTCTTTTGACTTGAGGAGCTCAGATGAGCATATAGGACATAGTGGGTATGTAGGATGTCTAACCCTGGACTGGGAGTGCCTACTTTATTACTCTATATAGAAAGTGAGTAGGATGACTAGCCTTGGATTGGGTGCACCTACTTCACACCCCGTATCCGGCCAGTTCGGGAAATGAGGTTTGTGCTATATTTATCAAACTTGCTTATTGAAAAGAAAATGAACATTACAGGTATGATTGATGGTAAGAGGTTGATGGCACAAATAATGGTAAAGAGGTTAAGACATATAATATGAAATGAACACAAATATTGTTTGCATATGATACAACATTTCTATAGCTTTCATAAACATGATATAATGTTCATAATGCTATGATACATATTGCCATGACATGATATATGTTATGCCTTGTTCATATGTTTGCATAGGAAAATCCCAATGCCTATATGTACCACTAAGCTAGAGATAGCTTAGAATGAGTTTTTCTCATGCAGGTCAAGGAGCTTGTAGATAGCAAAGTTGAAGGAAGAGAAAAATGCTAGAGTCCATATTAAGAGAAGACATTTGAGACCCGGTTTGTAGGTTTAGCTTATCATGTTTTGTCTTCTATATATCTGTGCATATAGGTACTGTAGAAATAGCTTGAATATGACACAATATTAGATATATGTGTTATATACATGTATGGGGCCTAAGCCCAAAACTATATATGATGTGGAAAAAAAAATATAGTAACCTAGAATATGAATAATCAGTAATAGGACAAGATAAGCAAAGATAGTGGCATTCTATCTATATAACAAGATTGTTCCTGTTATCGGGTGAAATAGTAGGCATAGTCCTGTTATATAGGTAGGGCGTCACACTATGCATGTTAATTTTGATAAATCCTATAAACTTGATCTTGGGAAACGTATTCCTTTGGATGATATTGTAGGTTCCATGGAGAATCTCGATCTTCATAAAGTGGAATAAGAGAATTCAATAAAGAAGAATGATCTTGATAAGGAATATGAGGATCAACTTCAAGAGGAGAAGCAACCCAAGTTCAAGAGTAAATAACCAATGAGCTACCAAAGGAGTGGCGGTTTGTAAGAAACCACCTAAAGGAGCAAATCATTGGTGATCTTACAAAAGGTGTGTAAGTACTTGTTCCAAATTTCTTGAATCTAATCTTGCTTGTGTATCTCAAATTGAACCAAAGTCAATTGATGAAGCTTTGGATGATGAGAGTTGAGTGATTACTATGCAAGATGAACTTAATCAATTTGAGAGGAATAAGGTTTGGACCTTGGTTCTAAGACCTAAGGACTACCCAATTATTAGAAATAAGTGGGTCTATAGGAACAAACTAGATTAGGATGGAAATGTAATAAGAAACAAGGCTAGATTTGTTACTAAAGGGTATAACCAAGAGGAAGGCATTGATTATTATGAAACCTTTGCTCCCATAGCAAGATTAGAAGCTATTCGTATTTTATTAGCATATGCACGCCATATGCATTTTAAGCCTTTTCAAAGGGATGAAAAAAGTACTTTTTTAAATGGTTTTGTATCAGAGGAAGTCTATGTTGAGCAACCTCCCGGTTTTGAAGATCATACTTTTCCAAACCATGTCTATAAACTCACTAATGCTTTATATGGATTAAAGCAAGCCCCTAGAGCTTGATATGAAAGACTTAGTGCCTTTCTTATAGAAAATGGGTTTTCAAAAGGGCATGTTAATACAACTTTTTTTTATTAAAAAATATAAGCATGACACTCTTATTGTTCAAATTTATATTGATGACATTATCTTTGGGTCTACTAATGAGAATCTTTGCCATGAATTTGCTAAGTGTATGACTAAGGAATTTGAAATGAGCATGATGGGTGAGCTCAAATTCTTCCTTGAACTCCAAATGAAGCAAAGCAAAGATGGCATCTTCGTCAACCAATCCAAGTACACTAAGGAATTGATCAAAAAGTTTGGGATGGATGAATGTAAGAATGCCAAGACTCCAATGGGTACATCAACAAAATTAGACAAAGATGAAAAGGGTAAAGCTATTGATGAAAAGCTCTATAGAGGTATGATTGGCTCACTTCTTTATTTAACTGCCTCTAGTCCTGATATTATGTATGTGTATACTTGTGTGTTAGATTTCAATTATGTCCTAAAGAATCACATTTGAATGCAGTAAAAAGAATTTTAAAATATCTTCATGGCATCATGCATTTAGGCCTATGGTATCCTAGGACTACTTCATTTCATATCATTGATTTTTTGGATGTTGACTACCCTGGTAGTCTTTTGGATAGAAAAAGCACATCTGGAACTTGTCACTTCATTGATAAATGTTTAGTTTCTTGGCATAGCAAGAAATAGGTTTCGGTTGCCTTATCCACTACCAAAGCGGAATGTGTGGTGACGGGTTGTTGTTGCACTCAAGTTCTTTGGATGAAACTACAACTCAAGGATTATGGCCAAGTGATTGATCACATTCCCATCAAATGTGATAACACTAGTGTAATAAATCTCTCAAAGAATCCTATTCAACATTCTAGGAGCAAATATATTGATATAAGACATCATTTTCTAAGAGATCATGTCCAAAATGGTTATGTGGTGTTAGATTTTATTGACACTAACAATCAATTGGCGGATATTTTTACCAAGCCCTTAGATGATGAAAGATTTTGCTTTATAAAAAAAGAGCTTGGCATGCTTGATGGGAGCATATTGTTTTGAAAAATCTTAAATCATGTTTTTCCATGTATAAACATGTTTAAGTGAATTATATGTTCTTTAATTGATTAATGTGGATGTTATGCTTCTTATTTGATTCATGAAATTTTGCATGCATAAGTTGATATTTTAAGTCTATTAAAGTTCAATTTAATGGGCTAAAAATTTCAATTTATAAAAAATCATTCATGATCATAATCTATGGTATGCCACACTAGGGTATTTTAGTCATACTTTCTTTCCCCTAAATCTTCTGAGTACTTGTAACTCCCACTCGGGAAATACATTTTCTGCTCGGGAACGATGTCCCGCTTGAGACATCATCCTTCCTGCTTGCGACTTCTTAGTCTTTGGATTGACCGTTGCAATTCCTCCTGTCCTGCTTGGGAACACCCATTTCCTAGTCGAGATATTTTAAAATAATCCAACCGTTACACCTCTTTAAACATAAATGCTTAGGAAGCTACCTGTCCCCTTTGGGACCGCACCCAATGTTAGAGATGTCCCCAAAAGGCAATCGCCTTAAGCACTTAGTGTACACATTCATAAAAGCATTCTTTCATTATATTAGTATTCATTTGCATATGAATTGATATAGATCTTAAACTGATTAATGAAAGTCCATGATATGAAACATAGCATGAAG
>CATIWF010012606.1:0-14470 GCA_949630135.1 Balakata baccata | reverse complement strand
CAAAAATACTATCTAGTCAATTTGTCTACTTTAATTTAACTATACTAGATTTCCTTTATTTCAAAAGTAATCATTTATTAAATTTCATTTTCAATATCTTGTGTCCTTATTTAAATTATAGCTAGACACGTACGACTTGGTCCTATTACGATAAACCGACCCGTGTCAAGTTTATCTCGTAAATACGTTCAGCTAAAATCCCTACGTATGCATGTGTTTCATATGAATGACATATATAAAATGAATATGTCCAAATGTAATGCGTGTCATAATGCATGTGCAAAAGTCAAGGATGTTACATTTACAAAATCCAAGATTATGGTGCTTGTCTACTCTTATAGTTCTACTTGTCGTGAGCCTAATTTGAAAATATAATTGACCAGTACATTGTTAGAATACTTGTTCTCAACATGATTTAAACAAATAATTAATGTTTCTCCTAGTGGTAGTGTGATCTTTTTAGACCATTCACCCTATAGCTTTTTCTATACTTATCCAATTTATGTAATTCTAATTTCTAATTAAATTTAACACATAAGACTAACATTTTCAGAATTTTTGGAGCATTACATAATTTTTAGTGATATTTTATGTCCCTTTTTTCTTCTCTTAAATCGTTTTGAAACACCATATTTAAAATTCATATCTTGCAACATGTAAATTATATTATAGTAAATTTGTAGGCACTTAGAAAGGCCAATATAAACATGGTTACCAGTTTAGTCTCTAAGGTCCTTAATGAATAGGATAAGTATAGCTGATCCAGCACAGGGCAACAATTCGATCAGTGTCCTTTTTTATGATCATAACTCATAAAATACACAACATATTAAGGTAGGACTTCCATAAGGTTTTAATGAAGGCATAGAAATAAAATTTTCATGTTGTGCACTTTGGTTAATTCGATCTACAAATAGCTCAAAGATGAGAACCAATTTACTAGAGCTTCATAGTTACAAAGAAGCAACTCAACAAAAATAATTGTCATGATTCATTTCATTATAACTCCACCTACACATTAGAGTGTAATATGAAATTTAGTTGACAACTAGAACATATATAGGGCTACAATGTTTATGTTATGAGCTTCCTTTAATTCAGCCCTTAAGATGATCAAAACAAGCAAATATAGTAGGGTATCCTAATGAGATTTGAATATGAACTAGTCTCACTCAAATGAAGATTTCTCTTCATATACATCAAATGTAACAAAATCCTTTTGAAGGACTATACAGATGACATAAATAAACAAGTTTCTTGAATACTTCTTCAAATTCTATCTCTATAGTCATCAAAATCAAAGTGAAACATACAGCTATTACATGGCTCTAACAATTGTAAACAACATAAGTACAATGGAGAAAAGATTACTTACGAAGAATAAATTTATTTGGAGTGAATTTGATGTTAATATTGAGTGAAAGAATGAATAAAAAGGGCTGTTGGGGGGAGGAAGTAGAAGAATGGAAATGAAATTGAAAAAAATGTATAGAAGCAAACCCTTAAAATTTTTTTTCCTCCACCGCCTTAACCATTTTATCCTGTCCACCAATTTTTTTTCTTTTCTCTTCTTCTTTTAATTAATTTAAATTAAATTTTTTTTTCTAATTTAGTCATGTATTAAAATTTATTTCTAATACTTTTCATGTGGTTCTATATATACTGCTCATACACTTATTTTAACTAAGCCCTAATTAATAGGCATTACACCATTGGTATAGTGTTTGTAAAAATTTTAATTTCTGATGTGCTACCTTTTATGTGATATATGATCAAACTCCATCAGGTCTATACCTCTGAACTTGCTCCTCCATGAACACCAGCATAGAGTGGTGCTTGTTACCAATCAATAGGTGATATGGATATGGTTTTAAATTAGTATATGCTATATGGAATGATACATTTTATGCATGCTAAGTAGAATATGGTAGAATAAGGTAATCTAGTAATAAGATGGACAAAGATTTGAATTGGTGCATGTTTTTATGCGTCAAGATATGTAAATTCACTTGTATATTAAGATTAATTCCTATTATATGGGAATATGTTATAGATGCGATGTAAGAGAGTTAGCAACATAAGTGGAGTGATGTCACACCTATCAATTTAGATACTGATTGATGTGCACGTTTTATGTAACACCCTCCCATATAATATATTGAACAATACCATACAGGAGAATGCTACTCATTATAACCTATTCATTCTATACATCTTGTGTATACATACAATATCTTCTCTACCATTATTCCAATCCATATATCGATTTCATCCAATATCATATATCGACATTCAAATTATTTGATTGAATAATGCAATTATTCTTATAAATAATATTGAAAATTCAAAACTAGGGTTAATCGCGCCCATATTATTACATCCGCTTGCAAAATCCAATAAATAATAAAATTAACCAATAGTCTTATTAAATATCTCAAACTACCCATGAATGAGTGGAAGAATAACATAATAGAAAAATGCATGAGCAACTGGCTTTGAATATGATCTGGCTCTAACAGTTGGGTGTTCTCGTCAATTAACTCAACTTAAGGCTCTAAACCTACGTGCAACAAAACCCACAGCTAAGCTTTTGTAAGCTTAGTAATACATATAGGTATCATGCAATCACACAAGCATATATAGCATATTCGTCATATATTATCAAGTTCTATATATACATATATAACCATAAAGTGATAATCAATTCAAATATGCCATCATAAATATAATAAACCATAATTTATTTATGAGCAAGCTGAACATAGGAAACATTCTACATTTTGACCACAAGTCATAAAATAATTCATAGCTAGGTAACAAGTACTCATTTCTATTTTATTTAACTCATTTAATTAGTTTGTAGCCCATTTACTCAATACTTAGACTAACCGAATAATAGATTGTGAATAGAATAGCTCTCCGAGCTTAAGCCACCCTATTCACCTATTTTTGTCTTTCCATAATTGTGCTCGTCCTAAGCTTGAGTTAAGGGCACTCCTAGTGTTAAAGCCACCTTGGTTGGATAACATAATAAAGTTGCTAGCATTATGGATAAGAGCGCTCTGCGAGCTTAAGCCACCTTGCTCAAAAATAAAAATCATATAATAATTCCTATGGTAACGTAAAAAACCCTAAATGACATGTTGTCTATCCTAAGTCTCGTCCTTGTAAAGAGAAATGGGCAATTTATACATTTTCATAAACCTTTTAACATGATAGACCATATCCTTGTCTCATTCCATATTTGCATGTCATAAGCCATCATTCATATTTTCATTCTTAAAGTATTTACAAGCCCAAAATCATGTAATCATATGATATGTCATTATTCATAAGCATAAGGAAGAGATGGGGTATGTTATAATCATGTTTACACATCATTAAACCACTTTAACATATGTTGTGAATAGTGCTTTCATGGTCAAGAGACTTTGGCTTGGTTGTGAAGCATAGTTGTGAAAGGGGTGGCTTAAACTTCATGGTCATGGCAGTTTTGCTTGGTTGTGAAACCTATTGTGAAAGGGGTTGTCCCTTTTACACATACACAATTTTAACCTCATTTCTTCTCAAAATTTCCATAAAAAATTCACTCTTAAGCACATTTAACAACCATATACTCAAGGCAAAACAATGATTACCAAATTTACCATATACATATTCATTATATTCCTAATAAGTATCTTAATAAATCAACACCTCACTTATTGTTTATATATGATCATTGTAGCATAATTTCCATATTCATCTCATAATTGAACCTCAAGTCAAGTAACCAACTTCAAACCTTGATATGCATTCTAACAACATGCCATAATGATAGTGCTTACCACAATGCTATAATATAACATCTGAAGCCAAAATATTCCTTATTTATTAAAACAATTCACAGTATAAGCATGCCCACAATACTTTCAACAATTTAACCATTAACATAACTCAAATAAATTCCAATAAGCATGCCAAAACAAATTTCTAGCAATGTAATAAGTCATTCAAACGTACCACAGTCAAGCAACATGCCAAAAAGGGTATTAAAATTTATATATGTGTAGACTTGTTTATGGAGACTCAGCTACACGCATCCTAGGTACCTCACTCGGCTTAGGGGATACCTCCCTCACCTCTAGTGTCTATAAGAAAATCATAGATATTAGATTAACAATGTTTTATAACCTTAAAACCATAAATCCTTTATTGTGAATCAAAAACCTAACCTTTAACTATTAAGAATCCATTTAAATTAATTAAATCTCGTTCAAAACTCTACCCCAGACCCTTAGAATGTTAGAAATCATGATTAGTTACTAAAATGGGGTAGAAACAAAGTGGAAGAATAAAGGATTTTGGCCTCCAATGTTGTCCAGACCAAGAACTCGAAAAAGCTTTGTTAAACCTTTGATTTTTCTTGTTTGAATCTTGATTTTAGATGTGGCTTTCCTGTTTTTAGGCTTAGGAACCAAGGAGAACTAATGGAAAATGGATTATGGAGTGTTTAGGGACGACTGCTAGGGTTTGGGAAGAAGAAATTGCGCACAAATAGTTGAAACACGAATGGGTATTTCAATACCCAGGCCATCACGACTGTTAATCTTTATTCATGGGCATGAAGGGCGTGTTTCTTTGAAATTTAGCGCCCAAACTCCTTAAAACTCATGCTGCTATGTCGTTTTGACCCCTCTTTGACCTAAAACTATCATATATCTTTCATATACTCCATAAATAACATCTTTACATAATCAAAACCTCCATATATTACATTTTCCAAATTATTTCTTATTGATTTATGAACCAAAACTTGATTTTTACATTGTTTTAAGTGTGTCATAATATGTGTTAACTTCTAAATCCAAATCTGAGGGCATTAAATTTCGAGATTTATTGTATTAAATTGACTTAAAACTGAGCTTATTTATTATTGGAGTAACACTAGTTACATAGGCGTCTAAATTTTGACATAATAAAAGAAATCAAGATACAAACACTTATTGATATTTAATTTATATATATATATATGTCGCTCTGATGTGTGAACTACTGAACCAAAGACACAGATACATAAAATTAAATTACAATGTGAATATTAGTGTATTTAATTGTTAAAGATTGATTAGTTAGGGGTTCGAAATTAAAAAAAAGTTAAAATTAGAAAGTTGAAGGACAAAGTTAGAAGTTTTGATAAGTAATTAACCATGGTTAAATAAAATAATAAACTAAGATTATATCTATATACGAATTTCACATGCAACCATCCATTTGGCAAGCATGCATCTAAATAAAGTTAATTAATTTTATATGTGAAAGACAAATGGCTTACACATGATCTTATCTTACGTCTTTTTTCCTATAAACAACTTCCATTTTATTCTCCATTTATTTCCTTACCCATTTATTCATTGCTCCCAAACCGAAACTTAATCTTCTCTTCTCCATTCAATTTATTGTTCTTTCTTACACTTAGGTACTAAATTAATGAGTGAAGAAAGTCATCATTCCTCCATCACCTTAAAGCCCAAATATCCAAAGTAAAGGAGAAGAGTCGGGCATGACATCTCAAATAAGGAAGTGGCTTTGCATGTCAAGTATAAGGCATGTAGAAGTGTTGCATGTGAAAGTATCAAACAAGAGTGGAAGATTGAATGAAGGAGAGCTTCGATCAAGGCTCAAAGTAGTGGTAGAAATCCTTGCATGTGGAATTTTAAGGTATGTAGATGGTGGGAACAACTTAATTTAAGCTATGAGATAACTGGTTCATTGTAGTAGTCTAAGTTTTTTCTCCTATAACTTGAGTTATATATTTTGGAATGACTTGCTTCTAAAACCAAGTAAACTTAACATCTAGACCTATAACTCTCTTGAAGAAACCATCTCCAAAATTTGTCATTTTTGGGTCTAAAATATTGATGCAAAGTGAGAACGGAAACTACCCAATATTTTTCAAAAATCAAGTGATATTTTAGTCATAACATTTTCTCTGAGAGTCCTTTTAAAGTGATGCTAGTGGATTACAAAACTGACATCTAGAACTACAACTTTCATGAAGAGAATAATAAGAAATTCTATACATAATTTAACAAAAAGGTAGAACCAAAATAGAGTATGGAAACTGCCTATTAGTGACATTGGAGCTTTTAAGTGAACAACCCCTAATAAATCAACCATAACTTTCGTTCTAGAAGTCAGATTTAGGTAATACAAAATTTTGTCAAACATTGGAGATATAACATTCTTGAAGACCATGGAGTGAAATACTATTAGCCATGAGGTTGAAAACATAATTAAAAATCTTGTATTGTAATTGTTACTGCAGTTTTCAATTGAACAGTTTCAAGTAAATTGCTTATAACTTTATCTCTAGAACTCTGAATTAGGTGAAATAAAAACTATTGAAAGCTTAAACATAGGAATATAACTTTCAAGAAGAACAATAAATCTAATTTTGCCTAACACTAGCTTAGAATCAGACCATAAGATAGAACAAGTGCGAAAGTGGTAGTAAAGATGTTAGGTTTTACGGTTACGTGGCTTTATTATGGTTTTTAATGTTAATACATGGTTAAGTGAAGTAGAGAGTGGTGATAGCCCTCAAACATGTTAGTTAAGCTACAAAGCTTAGTTTTTGCTTAGCTCTATAGAGGTATGTATATATATGCATTTTAAATTGACCCAAATGCATGCTTGTGTGTTGATCGTGGTACCATTAAAGTAAGACTGTGGTTTTATATAAATTGTGAAATGAGTTTTGAATTTGGTTATATGAATTATGAAGAAAGAAGAAATGTGTATATTATACTATATGAGCTTGATTATACCTTATATATATATAAAGGTAAGGACGTATAATGATTATGGCATGCGTATGCATGATAAAAAAGCTTAATTAATAATCTTATGCTCATTCTCTATCTGAGGACTAAGATAGGATAGATGATGCACCATTGAGGGTTAAAACTTTGCTATAGAGGAAACCATCATGATTGATTAATTGGTACCCTTGTATCATTTGAGCTAGTCGCTTGGCCAGATGTTAGAAATGTGCCCAAAAGGCAATCAACTTAGACACTTAGTGTACACATTTATAAAGGCATTTTTCATTATATTAGTATTCATTTGCATATGAATTGATATAGATCTTAAACTGATTAATAAAAGTCCATGATATGAAATATTGCACGAAGAAAATTATAATGGAATCATGATAATGAGATTCCTATCATGTGTAATTATGTTAGTATCTAAATTATCCCTAGTCATAGGATCAACAAGACAAGACATTGTTGATCCAGATAGACTAGCACATGTTATACTCCTTGATTGGATCAAACGTAGATTTTATAAGCTGTGAGCATGAGATGTGCAAAGTTAACATGTGGATGCTTGCTAAGAGTAGTCGAGTACATTGGATGACCTGTAATGAGACAATTATATGGATTATCTATTCAAATGTCAATGATAGTCTCATCATAGCAATGATGAATGTATCATTAGGCTTGAGATACTCAAGGATATCTTGGATACTGATTCTATGCTTTGACTCCATTACTTGTTGCCTTGTTAAGGTCACTTATAGGATGGTGATTGGGTCTAGCTTGAGGTATTCGAAGGTAATTGGGTAGCCAACAGAGGATTCACTGCTCCTGACAGAAAGAGAGTATACCCACGGCCTCTTGTCGGGATTGTTACTTGAGAATCTCTAGCCTGAGTAGAAACATCTTTAAGATGGTCTTCAGTGACATGTCTAATAGAGTAATGAGTCTCAAGGACAAGATCTAACATCACTTGGGCTAAATGTGACATAGTCAATCTAGCAGGAGCTAACACATAGTCTATGCTCTGAACCGAGTGGGGTATAGAATGGTGAAAGGACAAATTGCATATTTTGTTGTCTATGGAAAGGTTCATAGTCAAATTACTAACTTTCCGATCAATTTGGGGTCATGATGTGTTGTTAGATACCGCTCATGACTTACTCGAATTAAATGTTAATTCAGGTGGCCAACATAACCGGAAACCTAATGGGTCACACGCATTGGAAGTGTGAAGAATGAATAAAATGGCATTGGATGAGATCCAAAAATATGAGAGAATTATTTAGGGTTGGATCGTGATGGGATCACGGGAAAAAAATCGAAAAAAATTTATTTGGGAGTCACGGGCCCGCGTGGGCCCATATCAAGGCTGCCAGCCATAGGCTGCACGCATGCTGGCTCTGGCCAGCGCACAGCATAATTGGATTGGCCAAAATTGTCAATTTAGCCCTCCAAACCCATTTTGGTAATTTTGTCAACCCTATGGTATTTAGGAACACCTATAAATAGTACTTTTACATCAGAAAAATATTGATAGCCTCCATAAATTTATTTGATAATTTTTTTTAGTTTTTCTCTCTATAAAATGGTGAAAGGATAAATTTCATAGTCAAACCACTGACTTTCCTGTCAATTAGGGATCATGATGTGTTGCTAGATACAGCTCATGACTTGCTTAAATTATTTAATAATTTAAGTGGGCAACATAACCAGGAACATAATTGGTCACATGCTTTGGAGATGTAAAGAATAAGTAAAATGACTTTGGATGAGATCCAAAATATTAGAGAATTATTTCGACTCAGTTCACGATAAGATTGTGAGAAAAAATCGCTTGGAGGTGTTGACGAGCTCGATGGCCTGGCGGGCTAGCTAATTGGCTAGCACGCTAATCCCTTTTAAGTGGCCAAGTTGGCCATTTTTGATGCAGCTCTTCATTTTCTCCTCTCTTCAATTTTGATCTAGTTTTCTGATTTTTTTTTGGATCTAAAAGACCTCAAAAGACAAAAAATAGAGAAGGAGTAGAAAATTTTTTTAGAGACAATAAGAGAAATTAAAGAGTTTAATTTTTCCTCTCAAAGGAACATACTCATTGCTAGCACTTTGAAATGTATTCAAGCCATCTCCCTCGTGGCTTCATCCTCTCATCTTCCTGTGAATATTATTATAGACAATTCAAGATTGGATTTTTGTGGTTTGCTACAACCGAATAAGTGAGAAGTTGAAGAAAAATCAATAAATTATGAAGGTACAATTTCTGAATTTTTCTTTGTTCAGTTAATTTTAATTAGTAGAATTAGAATCCTTTGATTCAAGTTTTGATTTTTTGTTTCCACCGCTATTTTGTATATGAGCTATATGTTCAAAACCCATTATTGGTATTAGACTTCTCTTGTGCCCATTAAAATTAATTTTAATTTAAGGTGCAATTGGATTGCATGGTTTCGATGATTTTGGACCTTTTTGTTTGTAAAATTGAAATTAATTTCTAAAATTTGTTTTACATTTTTTTTTATGATATGATCATGAGATGATTGAGGATGATTATATTGATTTGAAAATAGTTTGAATATGATACAAATAATTAATTTCGAATTAATTACAATATTGCTGAAAATTACATTGTTGATGAACATGTGATGGTGTCTGGTTTAATTGTTGAGGCTATAATTTGGTTATGGAAAAGTTATTTAGACATATTGAGAATGTGTTTAAGCCTCTGGAAGTGTCCAATAATTAATTAAAAATTGTTTTAATTAACAATTTTTCAAGCAAACACCGAAATGGATCTGTTAAGGGTACCCGGCAGTACTGTTTTATTTGATTTTTTTGTATGTGAATATTTCATTTTCAGCATCTTATATTCATCAACAATGCAATTTTTAGTAATATTGTAATTAATTCAAAATTAATTATTGTTGAGGCTGTAATTTGATTATAGAAAAATTATTTAGACATATTGAGAATGTGTTTAAGCCTCTGGAAGTGTCCAATAATTAATTAAAAATTGTTTTAATTAATTTTCAAACAAATACCGAAATGGATATGTTAAGGGTACCCAGCGGGACTGTTTTGTTTGATTTTTTTTGTATGTGAATTTTTCATTTTCAGCATCTTGAAATAATTTTTATATGATTAAAAATATTTTATTTTGATGTTAGATGCATGCCAAAATCAATTTGCCCGAACTTAAATTTCCAAATTAATTCTAGACAGTAAATGAATTATTTTGAGTGTCTTATGTGTTGGTTCGCTGTTGTTGATTATTTTGGCTCGTGCCAAAATTATTTTGATGAACTTGAGTAGACCTAAGTATACTTAGAATGATGATTTGAGGTTCTGGAAATTTTAGGAATTTTTGGGAATTACTTTTGGATTAATTTAAGTTGAGCAAATGACACATCTAGTATGACTAGAAAGTGGCATGTATGTTAAAATTAAATTGTTTAATTTTTGACATCATAATAATTTGATTTTACGGTGAATTAATTTTTGAAATATAAAATTTAATTTAATTTGATTAATTATTAAATTCTACATTAAAATGATATAAAATTAAATTGACCTAAACAACAAATGTAAGCAATTTCGGTTCAAGTATTGATTCGACTTTCAAATTTGCAATCCAAAATTATCACTACTTATTTTATTTTAATTTTATGCATTAGAGAATGCATGCTAGGGGTGTATAGAAAGACATGATGGATGATTATGGACTTGGGCCCAATGTGATTGAGCATGCATGAATTTTGTTTTATGGTAAATAGGGTCTGCGTGTCCCTGTTTATCTCTTCTTTCTCATGTATTTCTTTCTCATGTATTTCTTTTCTCATCTCACTTCTCTCAAATATAAATTGAGGTTTTTTATTTTTGAAATATGTAATTAGATTACATAGGATTAGGACAGAATGGAGATGCAAAGGAGCTGGAAGCAAAGAAGATGGTGCCATAAACAAGAAGGCTTAAAATTAGGAATTTGATTTCTACTTTTGAGTTGTAATTCATGCATATACCTAGGTAATACCTAGTCAATCTTTCTTTGGCTCAAGAGTTTGACTTTAGTATGTCCATAATCATGCCTTATAGTTAATGTAACTATATTTATAGATCCATGTGATGGATGTATGATATATAAAAGCATGCAATAATAACATGATGAGACTAAATTAACGAAATCCCTCGTTAAATAAACAATTATGTGTTACGCCTTCCATTAATGTGGGGAGAACTAGAGTTCTTCTAGAGTTAAGAGTTGTTGAGTTGCCTCAAGCTCACTCTATAAGAATATATTCGAACCATTAAAATTTGATTTCATGATTAATGGGTTGGACTTAACCAATATCATTGATTTGTTGGATTTGCGCCAAGGTCAATGAGTATTGGAAGCGAAGTTGGGTAAGTGTACAAGAGATGTACACATATCTAGAGTTGATTGTCCAATGTGTGTGCACACATCAATTAGTTGATATCACAACATTCGATAGTTGCATGGAAATGCAATTGGTATGGATCAAATACCTACCAACTAAACTAATGATGGTTTGTTGAGTTGCCTCAAGGTCATTCTTAGCAAATTTGATATTAACCTACTAGGAGAACTTCCATATAGGTTCTCTCGGGTTGATAGTGAGGGCTTTGGACTCACAATAAAATAGTGGGAGCCATAATGCATTTTATTAAAGACCTAATATTATGCATTCATTCATGTACACATTTCTACAATCTCGATCTTTACATCTAGGTTGTTAGAATCATATTATTCAATATGAATCAAAGCGTAATCATGAATCATACATTTTGACTAACCTAAGCTTCCTTGACTAGCTTAAAACTGAGAATGGTTCTCAAATCCAAAGGGTTGCCAAAGTCTCTGAATAGCTATATTGCTTCCCTTAATGCTTGAGATGCAAGTGTTATAAACAATTTGCATACAAGAAGTACTTGAATAATAACGGATTGCTCCTAAGTTGTTCAAACTTCAAAAGCATCATCAAATGGATGAAAAAACATTATGTAGAGTAAGCTCACGCTGAGTGATATGAGATATCTAAATTGCTCTACCACTCCAAGATGATAGAAGGGAGATCTAAAATATAACATGCATTATAGATAAAGGGAAAAAATAGAGAGACATCTTGAAAGGTACTTTCAGTATAACAAGAGTTGAAAAATGGAAATGGAATAACAAAGCTTATTTTGAGTTTTTCAAGAAGCATAAGAGAAGGCATATAGATGCACCTTCCACTTCAAGTAAATTTGATAAAGAGTATAACATTGTTTCTTATAATAACACATGGGTATTAGATACTGCATGTAGGTCTCACATATACTAGATATGCAAGACTAAAGAAACAATAGAAAGCTTAATAAATGAGAGTCAAAACTATACACACATTGGCCATATAGCAATAGTTGCTGCAATAGCTATAGAGGCTTAAATTTCAAGCCTCTCTAATATGCCTATTTAAAGGTTTAAACAATAACAATTTTGTTTTAGTTTATGAATAAAGAATATACTTTTGCTTAGTAGTTTAACAAAAGTTTTTCATTTTTCTATTAAAAACAATTGTTGTTCTCTGCGTTCAAATGATATTCCTTATGAAACTAAAACATTATGCAATAGAGTTTATGATTTTGGAATGCTTGATTCTATCCTCAATATTAAATTTAAAGAGTTATGACCCGAAACCATATATTATGGCATTGTCAACTTGGGTATATAAAAGAGAATCACAAGATAAGTTATGACAACTTGGGGTCATTTGATTGTGAATCATGTGATACATGTGAATCTCATTTACTAAGCAAGTTAACAAAATCACTTTTGGGTGAAAAAGGAAGAACATGCAAAAGGACTGATGGACCTTGTACGTATAGATGTATGGGGACCAATGTTCATGCATGCCATAAATGGTTTTACCTACTTCTTTACCTTAATTATAATCGCTCATAATTTGAGCATTTGTATATGGTGAGATACAAATTTGAAACCTTTGAAATATTCAAAGAATTCAAAAATGAAGAAGAGGAACAATTCAACAAAATTATTAAGACATTTAGATTAGATCAAAGTGAAATAATACTTAAGCTAAATGTTTCAATGTCATATAAAAGATAATAAGATTTTATTTGAATAAACCATATCTTATATACCATAGCATAATGATGTGGCTAAAAGAAGTACTCGAACCTTGTTAGACATGGTAAGGTACATAATAAGCTTTTAAAATTCCTTAAAGTTCCTTTTATGGTCATGCATATGAGATTATGTTTATGTGATAAGCATAATACCTTATTGGTCAGTTGATGTTGTTCCATATAAGATATGAAATAACATAAAACCTGTTCTTTCATAAATGAAAGTTTAGGATTATCTTGCTTAAGAGAAGTAGATATTGTTGGATTACTTAAAAGCTCAATCTAACCCTATGTCTGTATGTGGGACAACCAATGAGAGTCATTTGGTTATCAGTTTTACCACTGTTTAAAGTAAAAGGTGTTTGTTTCAAACAATGCTTTCTTCCAAGAAAAGAGTTCCTTTTACAATAAGATAGTGGGAGCAAGAATGAACTTGATGAAGTTCAAATATATATACTCAAGCAGACACAAATCAATTGATAAAGCCTAAATATATTATTCATATAGATGAAGTAATAGTAAGACCTTACAAAATACAAGAGTTTTATAAGTAAAGTAGGATACGAGTTGTTCCTAAGAGATATCGATCTCTTATAAGTGAACAAAAGGTCATATTGTTCACAAAGGATGATGAGCATGCTACTTATGAAGAGACCCTGAAGAGTTCAGAATATGACTAATGGCCATAAGTCATAAGTCGATACGGATTCCATAACTATAAACCAAGTATAGACTTTGGTTAACCCACCTAATGGGACAAAACCCCATTGGGTGCAAACGGGTCTTCAAGATGAAGACCGACATGGAAGGTAATGCAGTTGCCTATAAAGCTAGAGTTGGTAGTTAAAAAACATTGTTAAAGACAAAAGTTGGCTTTGACAAGACTTTTTACTCCATATACTATGCTTAAATCCATCATGGTACTCATAGTCATTGCTACTCATTGTGATTAGATTTTGCAAATAGATATGAAGACATATTTCATTTTGGAAATCTAACTTAAGATATGTACATAACACAACCTGGGAGAATCATATATGTTGATGATGAAACAAGATACAAATTGCAAAATCCATTGATGGATTACTGCAAACATCCGGGAGTGGAAATATCTAAATTGATGAGAAAATCAAAGAGTTTGTTTTCTTACAATATATGGATGATTCATGTGTTTTTAAGAAGGTTAGTAGGAGTGCCATTTTGTTCCTAGTGAAGTATGTGGAAGACATACTATTAGTAGAAAATGATCTCTCATTTCTAAATTAGTCAATTTGTTACTCTAAAATAATTCTCTTAGAAGGATTTTAAAAACAACCTGTCAAAAGGGGATTAAGATCTATAGAGACAGATCTAAGAGGTTACTCATTCTTTCTTAGTCTACATAGCTAAGATGCTAAAGTGGTCAGCATGAAGTAGTTTATGAGAGGATCTATTCCTATGATCTATAGGATTACTCTTCTAAGTCTTTATGTCCAAAAATAGACTGGCATGGATGAGATTTCGTAAGCCTGGGCTATTGGATTCAT
>CATIWF010012598.1:0-11728 GCA_949630135.1 Balakata baccata | reverse complement strand
ATAACTTATTTTATATGCTTGATTAGTGGAATTTGACGAATTAATTATAACATTATCTGGCCAAACCCTAATTAAACAACTAATTTTCCAAAATGCATGTGTTGTGGGTTAATAATATGTTTCGTGTGGTTTTATACATTTAAGCATTCATATGGTGTGTTCCAGTTTATTTTTATTTTTTTCCTTTTTGACTGGATGAAACTTATTCCATTTTAAGTTTTAAATCATAGTTTTTCTTGATATATTTTTGTAGAAATTGGGTATTAAATTAATATTTTTTATTTTTATAAATATTTTATAATAGATGTATTAATTGAACTAATTCAGATTAATTAAGTCTTAAGTTAAAATCAAATAGACTGATTTTTTTCTATTAATCGATTTGAGTATATATAGTTCGATGCTTTTGGATTTTGAATTAATTCAATTCAATTCTATTCATAAATCAAATCAATAAGTTCAATGCTTAATTTTTGTAACTATACATAAGTAGGGGTATGTAAAACCGAACAAATATTGAAAATTAAATTAACCATATTGAATTCAATCTATTCAGTTAGATTTATTCGATACGGTTGAAAATGTTAACACTGATTAAACTGAACTGATCGAACTTTTGAATACACACATATATTTTTTTTATAAATTTTACAGTAATTAATTCTGATTTTTATATAAAATATAATTATTTATTATTTATAATAATTAGTTTTGTTATATAGTTGTTGATAAAATTATAAACTATGACAATTTATTTTAATTTGTGTTAACTAATCTTAATTTTATGATAATTAATAAAATTATGATAAATTGGTTTTAATTCATGTTAATTTACAAAATTTTATTTTTAGCTTATGGTAATTTATAAAGTTATGATAGTTGATTTTAATTTATATTAATTCATAAAGTTATTATGATTGATTTTATTTTTTTTATAATTGATAAAATACAGTAATAAATATAATTTATATTAATTAATAAATTAATTTATACAACTAATTAAACCTAACCGAATTAAATTGAAATATTTCAGTTTAATTAGGTTCGGTTTATAATATATTTTGGCTCGATTTTTCGAAATATGTATCATTAGGTTTGATTTATTAGAATTTGGTTAGATTAATACACACCCCTGTACATAAGGTTAAAATTGCGCTACTGATTTTTAAACTTGTTTAATTTTGAATTATCCATACTAGTCTTAAATTCGTGTATATTTATCTGTTTAATACTAATAGTAATTTTTAAATTTTAAATTAAATAAGTATTTAAATATAATTACATAACTAAAATTAAATATAAATATAATTAAAATTTAATACATCACAATTAAAATTAAAAATATTTTGCAATATAATGGAATTTGAAGATAAATGGAAATTACCTTAATATCTACATGTTGCCACTCCTCGAAAGGAGATTTCATTATTTATTTTTTTACTTGGGTTAGGGGTGATAATAATAAACACTAACACAATAATACAACAGAACCAATACAAAATTTGTAGATTTAGATTGAAATTTATAGTGTCATAATTATGTTAATTCAATAAAGATAAAATTTATTGTATCGTGTTACTATTGATATACCAATACATAATGGTGGATGTAGCTTAGGGCGAGTGGGGCTCAAGTCCCTACTAAGATTTTCAAAATTTTTTTTATATAAAATATGCTTAATATGTGTATTTAGGAATTTGGACTATAATAAATTATTATGATTCCAGATATTTTGTCTCTTTATTTTTTAAAATATATTATAAAATTTATCAGATTTGATTTTATCCACTGTATAGTCATTCAATTTATTATTTGTAACATACAAATAAAATATCAAAATTGCCCTTCATTTTTTCTTGAAAATACCAAAAAAATATAAAAAAAATTGATGTCATCAACTTAATACCATAATATCAAATTTGTTGTTCTTTTTTTAATGTATGTTTTTAAGTTAGCAAAATATCAAATTTATTAAAAAAATAAATAAGGTTATTTTTTATATTTTTTAATTGACTAACATAATATTCAATTTGACTAATAGAATATTTCATTTGAAAGTAACAGATGATCTTTTATTTTTTGAACCAAATTTGAGAAATTTTACAATATCATACTATATATAAAAGTGGAAATAGGAGGTGGACAGACAAATTTGCCGAAAAACCAACATGATTGTATTAATTAATTAGGTTAATTTTGTCATTTAACAATTTAATATATTAGTGAATAATTTAAATAAAAGTCTAATTCTATTATAACTAGGTAAATATATAATTTTCTAATAAAAAATAAAAAAATGAATACCACATGTTTAATTCTAATATAACTTGATATTATCATGTAACATTTAATCTTGGCCAAATATTAATAATTAATGAAAATATAATATTAAGGTAAAGAATTTTAGCTATTGCCAATATCAAACCAATTTTTAGTTGCCATTGCTATTACTTTTAATTATATACATAACAAGTTAAATTTGTAAAATTCGTGTGTTTAATATAATATGATTTACTTTTATATAAAACATAAAAATTATATAATTAATAACTATCATATTTAAATTAAATGCATGTGACTTAATTACATAGTAATTAAAAATAACTAAAATTAATTTGTTGGATAAAACTATTATTGTTATTATTTATTTAATAATGATGAGTCCAAATATTAAAAATTGCGTATATCACATGTGGATGATTGGGACTAGAGATGACAGATAAAATGACTGTAAAGAACTTATTATCTCTATTTTATATATTACTTTTAATAATAGACAAATTAATAATTTGGAGGGACATGCAAAATGACTGTAAAATACTTACTGTCTTTATTTTATATATGACTATCAATAATGAATAAATTAGTAATTTTCATATGAGTTATACAATAAGTTCAATATCTAATAATTATGTAAAATAGAGAAACAAACAAATTTACTAAAAATCAAACACGATTGTATTAGTTAATGAAGTTAATTTTGTCATTTAATTATTAATGAATAATATTAATAATTTATTAATTAGAAATCTAATTATATTAGGTTACTATGTTTTAAATATAAAAAAAATAACTAATATTAAAAGAAAAGAAAAAAACAAATAACTAATATTAAAAGAAAAAATAAATTTTAATATAACTAATATTAAAAGAAAAAAATGTAAATTACATAATACAAAATATATAGTAAATGTGAATTTATTCCAAAAAAAAATGATAAAACTTAATATTATTAATTTAACATATATTATTCCAAATATTTTCTATTAAAATATTAAATATTTATATGATTTTATTTTATTAATTTTTATTATTTATTAAATTAATTAACTTAATTATTTTGTATTATTGAGTGTTTTAATTATTTGTTATTTATTGTTTTAGATGAAAAATATTAATTTTAATATATTTGTGAATAATATTATTTTAATTTGATTTATTTTTTATTTTATATAACATTTATATTATTTTAAATATTTTTCTATTAAAATATTATATAATTAAGTTATTCGATTTTATTAATTTTATTACTTATTAAATTAATTAATTTAAATATTAAAAGTAATTAAATAATTAAATAACTTAATAAATAAAAAAAGTAATAAAAAATGTGTTATAAATAATAAATATTTATTGAACAATCAAATTCAAAATGAAGAATAATCATGTTTATGACGATAAACAATCAAGTTTAAAATGATATACAATTAAAATATAAATATTGAACTTATAAATGATGAACATACGATAAACAATCAAATTCAAAATAATAAACAATTAAGTTTATAATGATAAACAATTAAATTCTAATTAATAAACTTATAATTTCATTATCATATATAATTTATTATTACTATAATCGTAAAATATTTATTATCTCTATTTTATATATAATTTTGAATAATTGATAAAATAATAATTTGATGAAATTTGAAATAAACATATATTTTTATAATTCACTATGAATAAAATATTATAATAAGATGAAACAAATTAATAAAAAAATTATATAAAAAATAAATAGTGATTAATGACGAGTTCAACATATAAGAATTACGTGCAAATAATGTTAATTAAAAATTAGCATTTTAAAAAATGAAAGAACCAACTAGTATATTCAATCAAATTTTACATTTATATTAGTGATTTATCTTATATTATATATATTTATTTTAACATGGGCATGTAAATATGGGTTAACTTGTGAGAAAGTTTTGTTGAATTTTATCTAAATAACTTTTCATTAGTGGAATTAATGATACTTGGACATCAACTTGACTGCTATATTATAGATATACAATCAAATAATTAATTTTATAGGTATAAGTAAGCTTTCTAATAAATTGGTTCAATTAAAGAAGTACTGTATATATTCGTTGGTATATTTAAGCTTTAGTATCGTTTGTCGCAATAATAACTGTGGAAAAAGTTTTTTCTACAATGAAAATAGTAAAAAATCCACTATGTAATTGACTTGAAGATAAATTGATGAATGATTGTTTAGTCATATATATTGAAAAATATATTAAATTCCATTAATATTAAAAATATTATTAAAAAATTTCAAAATATGACACATAAGAAAGGGATATTGTATTATTGTAATGAAATATAATTTTTTCTAAATTATTATTATTTATTTTTGTAAATTTTTATATTGGAATAAATATTATTAATTTCGTTATTAGTCCCGACTCATTGTAAATGTTGCATTTGCTGCTGCTAATATATAAAAAACAGGTTGAATTTGTTAATAATTCGTATTATATTATATTGGATTAACATATTTAATACGACACATTATTAGATGTATTATATTAATTTAATTTATAAATAAATTGTATTAAATATGTTGTTTCGTATTAATTTATTTATTAAATATGTCATATTTGTATTTAAATTTTAGAGTAAAATACAACAACTGACCTGAATTACCACCCCTAACTCTGGGCACAAAAGTAGGTTCAAAACGGCTAGGGGGGCATTTTAGTCAAAAAACGCATCAAACCTGAAGGGCAAAAAAGTAGTTTCACAAAAACGAAGGACGCAAAGTTTCCACTGCTGTGCATTTATATACGCTTGTAGGTTGGCCACCCTTCCCAACGAATTCATTGCCTTAGCATAAGAATAGCTGAAAAGGCGGAGCGAACCTATAATTTCTCTCTTTTGGCTTCTCGATCAACCTCTTGCGGCTTCGATTCTCTCTCATTATTTCCCTAATCATATCTCCCGTTCCTATTTCGTATCAGGTGTGTATTCGTTTCTTTGTTGTTATTAATTTTGATTTTTTTTTTATTTTGTAGAACTTGTTCTTGATGCTTAATCTCTTTTTATTTTTAATTCTTAATTATTTTAACAGGATTCCGTGTAAGATATTGAGGCCTTGTGATTATTTCCGGTTAAGGGATTTTACGTTTCTGTATTTGTAAATTGTAAGTTTCTTTTTTATTTCTGCATCTATTTGAACAATTTTTGATTGGAAAATATTATTGTTTGCTTTTGTTCTGATTTATAGCTATTCTTTTTGCATATGGATCTGTGTTGTGCGTGTGCGTGTGTTTGGTTCATATGAAATTGAACGCTGTGTCAATGATAGGCAGGCCTGTTTTGTATATTTGTTTCGTCAGAAAAATCTAATTCGGCTAGGATTTGAGCTGAGTGGTTTTCCTTACTATATTTGAAATTTGGTTTCAAATTCCCTTCCATTCAAATCCAATGTTGTATTCTTAAACGAGATTTCTTATCAGTTTGTATACTCGCTTGTGTTTGTAATATTAATTGTTGCTTCGAAATCAATCGCTCCATTGAACTTTTTACTCTTTTGTAAATCTATGGTGTATATGCTGTTTTGTCGACAGTTTTATTTTAACTTGTTTTGCATTATCTGGTAGATTGACAGGACTGAATGATCTAATGGAGTCAAAAGGTGGGAAGAAGAAGTCTAGTAGTAAATCCTTGTTCTACGAAGCTCCCCTAGGTTACAGCATTGAAGACGTTCGACCCAACGGTGGCATCAAGAAATTCCGATCTGCTGCTTATTCCAACGTAAGTATTCATTTTCATTAGTAATATGGTTTTGATTGTGGAGTTATATCTAAATATAAAATAATGCTAACTTGTTGCTTCCACTATTTTTCCTGTGCAGTGCGCTCGCAAGCCATCTTGATATTCTCAAGTAGGAAACCAAACCACATAAAACTGGTTCATCAAATAAAATTGCTGTAGTTAGTTCTTTAGTTCCTTTTTTCGACCAATCTCTTCCTCTTCCCCTCTCTCTCTGCGACTGCAATTTCCTTACAACTGTGGCATATTCAACTGTGATATTTTAAACTTGATCTCCTTGTGCTTGCAACTGCGACTGCATTTTACCGTGTTTTGGTTGTCTCTGAAACATTTTGCTACTCGAATCAGTTATACTGGTCAATACAGCCATGGCTGTTTCTGCAATTGGTTTTGAAGGTTATGAGAAGAGGCTAGAAATTACCTTCTTTGAGCTTGGCATTTTTGTTGATCCTGAAGGAAAAGGGCTTCGATCTTTGTCCAAGGCTCAATTGGATGAGATTCTTGGACCAGCCGAGTGTACTATAGTTGATTCATTGTCAAATGATCATGTAGACTCTTATGTTCTTTCTGAGTCCAGCCTCTTTGTTTATCCCTACAAGATCATCATCAAAACCTGTGGGACTACGAAGCTGCTTTTTGCTATCCCTCCTATCTTGAAGCTGGCTGATGCCCTATCTCTTAATGTAAAATCTGTGAGGTATACTCGTGGAAGCTTCATTTTCCCTGGGGCTCAGTCATATCCGCATCGTAGTTTCTCTGAAGAAGTTGCTGTCCTTGATAGTTATTTCAATAATCTTGGAGCGGGCAGCAAGGCTTATGTAATGGGAGGGTTCGACAACCAACAGAAATGGCATGTCTACTCTGCCTCTGCTGACCCTACATTGTCATGTGACCTTGTTCACACAGTAGAGATGTGCATGACTGGTTTGGACCAGGATAAGGCTTCAGTTTTCTTCAAAACCCAATCAGCATCTGCCACCGTCATGACTGTTGGTTCTGGTATAAGAAAGATCCTTCCAAACTCAAAAATTTGCGACTTTGATTTTGATCCATGTGGATATTCAATGAATGCTATTGAAGGAGCTTCTATTTCTACCATCCATGTTACTCCAGAGGATGGTTTCAGCTACGCTAGCTTTGAAACAGTAGGTTATGATCCTGAAGAAGTGAATTTGAGCCAGTTGGTTGATAGGGTGTTAGCTTGTTTCGAACCAAGCTATTTCTCCATAGCTGTACATGCTGGTGTTGCAGCTAAGCAGTTGTTACAGACTTGTTCACTGGATGTTAAGGGATACTGTCGTGGAGAAAGGAGCCTTGAAGAGCTTGGAACAGGTGGTTCCATGGTCTACCAGAAGTTTGTTAGAACTGGGGACTCTGGCTCTCCTAGGTCAACTCTGAATTGCTGCTGGAAAGAGGAAGGAGAGGAAGAAGAGGATTAGTTCCATTTCCTATTTAATCTTTTTATGATCTGCGGCTATCATTAAATAAAGTAACTGCCATCTTCAGGCATACCCTGATCACAGCATTGTTTATGCAGTCTTTACTGTCATCGTCGATTTTCGATTTTTTGCCTGTTTGCATTCCTAGTAGCTCTCTCCGGGTAACATTTGTGAGGGGCATAACTATGTTTAAATAAAATGTTTGGATATGTAACTGTACTATTTATGTTTAGTGAATGCGTTTTCAGTCAATGTTGGGTTTAATGATTCGAAGTTTGTCTTTTTTGAAAATAATTCTTCTTCTTATTATTACTCAGACGACGAGTAATGATAAACCATTATGTGGTTTTAGGATAGTGTTGGTGCAATACACAGTCAATACTACGTATCTTTCTGAATGAAAGAGAGATCACTGAATCTGTTAATGTGCAGAATGAAGAGAAAGATTGAATAGGATTTGCATATGCGTGAATCTGAACTATTTTTCTTAAAAAAAATTAATCCATTCTTCTTTTGGTGAGCTTTCATTAAGAACGTCAAGACTTCACAATTTACATGCATGCATATTGCACCCATGGGTTAATTGCACTTTTATCATAATTGCCACTTTCATCATGATTGTCTCCCGCTATTATCAATAAATAACTTATGACATTGAATCTTTTTTTTTTTTTTGACAATTTTTTTTATTAATTTAAATTAGTAATACATCGATAGAAATATATATATATATATATCCGCTAAAAACTATGGAAGATGAAACAGTAAAAAACAACTCTTAGGTTAATAGCATAAAAATTCGGTTTAAAACCTTCAAATTTAATAATACTATAGTAACTGGAATATCAATAATTCTAGTTTTACAACATACTGACGACTATAATCTAATTGTTATATCTGTTGGATTAAAAATATTTTATTTGTCTTAATCGTCAATACATAAAAATACCGTAATAGATGACAGAAACAAAATATCGTAATAAGATGACAAAACTAAACACCGCAACAAGACAAAATTATGAAAACAAAATAAAAATATAAATTTGTAGAATAACTATTTATTTTAGAAATAAATTGATAAAAAAATAGCGTGTGATTTGATGCCAATAATGGCTAAAAATCATTTTTCATCATTTTAGGAAAACGATGATTAGAAAAAGAAAGAAAAAAAAAAAAGAATAAAGGAGGGTAGGGTTTTTATTACATCGAATCTTTTGATTAATAAGTTTAACATCATTATCAATATGTGAAAGGTCAAAATTAACCTCTAATTCATTTTAATTTAGTGATAATAAGTTAATTTAGTACAAATTAGCTTTTAAATGTAGTCACTGTTCACTGTATCAACTTGATTTATGATTTTGATTTAAAATGGGTAGTATGTAAAAGAATTAATTGTATCAAATTTAAAATTTGAAAATTTATTAGCATTAATTTAAAGTGGAGGGAATAACTCGGATATAGTTTGAAACCCTAAACCCTAATTTACGCTCATTGGCACTATTACAGTTATTAATTGCGATGTGCAAGAGTACAAAGTTATTTTATTTTTTTTAAAGTAGTTTTATTTTCGCACTAAGCACCAACGCGTGGCTGTAGTTTAGTGGTAAGAATTCTACGTTGTGGCCGTAGAGACCTGGGCTCGAATCCCAGCAGCCACACATAGTTTTTTCAAATCATGACCATGGATTTTTTTATTGTCATGTCATATTAGATCTTAGCCATCAATTTTTTTTCTCCACAATGAACGGTCCAGATACAACTCACTAGAAAATGGGTCAAAACCCTCCTGAAAGGCCAAACTAGACCGGTAAAAGTAAAACCACCGCTCCTCAGTCAGTCGCATAGCAATCAGCCAATCAGATTAACAGGAGAAGAAGGAGGGCGGGTGGAAAGAGGGAGAGGGAGATGGGAACTTGGGAAGTGATAGTGCAGCCGCGATAGCGAAACTAAATGAGAAGAAGACGTTAGCTTTGTCGCCAATTGCTAAACCTTTGGCTGGAAAGAAACTCTGCAAGCGAACATTCAAGCTCGTCCCCATAAGTATACTTTTACATAAATTAGTCTTTTACCAAAGTTGGTTCTTAAATTTTCTAAGTTGCAGCTCGCACTGGTTTGTTCAATTTCTTCTGCTTTGCTTATTTTACTGTGATTTTTATTTACTTATTTATTTCTGTACAGCATCTGATCCCAATGCTTGAAGAGAGGAGTGAAGAGCATTCGCCGCGGCTAGAAAGGGTTTTTCTTTAATTTCCTATATTATATATTTCTAATTCAAGAATTCCTCGAACTCTCATGTTTTTTTTCTCCCAAAACCATTATGTATTGATTATGCAGAAAAAAGTTAAAAAAATCTAATTTTAATTGCGATTTGTACTAATAACTTTCTGTTTTTAATTTAACATGAGAATCAATGAATAGGACAGCGTCGCCTATTGCTTAAATTTTCCAGCTTTCTAATTTTTCTGAACAGGGATCCAGTTTTATAATTATTGAGAATTTTCATGGTCATTGATTGCTCATTCTTTAAATTATTCTCTTTTAATCAAGCTCGGATTTATTGACTTCTTTCTAGTCCAATATCTTGGGAGAAATGTTAGGCAGAATGTTTTAAATAGGTACAAGTTGCTTGACAGTTGACACACAACATTATCATGCGGCAAAGATAATTGACTCTGAATTATATCATACCTCTTGTTCTGTTTCATTTAGCAGACATCTACCGTCTGAAGTATGTCAACACCAGATTGCTCAATTCTGTGAAACAGCTTGATATAAGAAAATGTTATTTTATTTTTTCTTAATTCTGATTGTTTTAGAGATCACCATCTCTAGCACTTCTAATTTTGTTTCTTTCACGGTTAGCATGACTTGCGATTTTATGAAGTGGGGGACTTTGGAACACTGCTACTTCATTCATTTTATGTGCAGAAGAAAGCAATTCAGCGGACCACCTAGCTAGCTTTGAAATGCTTTATATTGAGCACTTGCAATTCATCAAGTTTCAAGCAGACTGCACTGTGAAAGCTCAAAACCCCTAGCAAGTTGGAATTTCCTAGTTTGTTACTGATATATGGTAGGTTCCATTGTAGCATTGGAGAGAAAATATCAGTCCTGGATTTTGCAAATTTGATTTTATTATCAATAGGATTTAACAAACCATTTCAGTGATTTGATATTTTTTGCATGAACTGCCCAGTTCGATATGCCTTGGACCACAGAGATGCATAGTTATGCAATAATTTCTCTGCTATTTTTCAAAACCAAAACATCCTGCTATTGTAGGAAATTAGATCTTTGTCACATGAATTGGGATCGGAGGTTCAAAGAACTTAGCACCCTGAAAACGTTCCTTCTAAATTTGTTCCATACTGCTGTGGCCTTTCATGATAAGATATTTACCACAGAAAATAGCCTATAATTACTTAGCATTACCAATTAAGTTGTCATTTTAGGTTTAATATATTAGGCCTCTTTTTTGTAAAGAGGTCCGATTGGAGATTCGAACTTGAGACTTTACAACCTTGGTCACTAAACTAATACCATTATGCTAAAATTTATTAATATATTAGACCTCTTTCATTGCTATATATCCTTTTGCTAAAGTGAGTCTTTTAACATCTAATTTAAGAAACTTTTAATGGCAAATCTTTGTTTTATATATCAATTTCATTTCCTTGCTTTAGTTAGTGCTCTCACTTTAATTTTTGATGATTTTTTTGTCTTAGCATAGTTGCTTCCACTTTCTTGCTTTCTTCTCTAATGCTTCTAAAAGATGTTTAATCATATAATTGAATAGAAGGATTCCAAATAAGACAGATATGAACAATGATATTCATTTTTCTTATTGAGATGCTATTCCTTAACAATGCTTTAAGGACATTAGAAAGCTTAAATTACTGCTAAAAGTTCTTCTTTCGTTACTGATTAAACCTAAGTGACACCCAGCAAAAAAGTTATAAACCAAGTGACAAAATGAGTAAGGGGAAACCTGAGTTTTCAGACTCGGCTCTCTTTTGAGTCTCTTCAAGGGATCAAAATGATTAATCAAGAGAGTATTAGTAGGGACATTCTCCAACAAAACTGCCTACTTTAACACCATGTTGGTACTATCAACTATGTAGTAGAACATTGACATCATGTACGTTTCATTTCTCTTTTTCTTTTTTGTTTTGGCTGTTGTAATAAAATTCCAAATATGGCCAATGAAAGAGAGATGAAAACAG